>CM044553.2:27107518-27330018 GCA_024416835.2 Perccottus glenii
ACAACACCTCCAACCTCTAACATCAGGCTCCAACCTCTAACATCAGGCTTCATCCTCTAACATCAGGCTCCAGCCTCTAACATCACCTCCAGCCTCTAACATCACCTCCAGCCTCTAACATCAGGCTCCAGCCTCTAACATCAGGCTCCAGCCTCTAACATCACCTCCAGCCTCTAACAACACCTCCAACCTCTAACAACACCTCCAACCTCTAACAACACCTCCAACCTCTAACATCAGGCTCCAGCCTCTAACAGCGCCTCCAGCCTCTAACAACTCCAGCCTTCTAACATCAGGCTCCAGTCTCTAACATCAGGCTCCAGTCCTCTAACAACAGGCTCCAGCCTCTAACATCACCTCCACCCTCTAACATCACCTCCAGCCTCTAACATCAGGCTCCAGCCTCTAACATCACCTCCAGCCTCTAACATCACCTTCAGCCTCTAACATCAGGCTCCAGCCTCTAACATCACCTCCAGCTCTCTAACATCAGGCTCCAGCCTCTAACATCACCTCCAGCCTCTAACATCACCTCCAGCCTCTAACATCAGGCTCCAGCCTATCATCACCTCCAGCCTCTAACAGCGCCTCCAGCCTCTAACATCACCTCCAGCCTCTAACAACAGGCTCCAGCCTCTAACATCACCTCCAGCCTCTAACATCAGGCTCCAGCCTCTAACATCACCTCCAGCCTCTAACATCACCTCCAGCCTCTAACAACAGGCTCCAGCCTCTATCATCACCTCCAGCCTCTAACAGCGCTCCAGCCTCTAACATCACCTCCAGCCTCTAACAACAGGCTCCAGCCTCTAACATCACCTCCAGCCTCTAACATCAGGCTCCAGCCTCTAACAGCGCCTCCAGCCTCTAACATCACCTCCAGCCTCTAACAACAGGCTCCAGCCTCTATCATCACCTCCAGCCTCTAACAGCGCCTCCAGCCTCTAACATCACCTCCAGCCTCTAACATCAGGCTCCAGCCTCTAACATCACCTCCAGCCTCTAACATCACCTCCAGCCTCTAACATCAGGCTCCAGCCTCTAACAACAGGCTCCAGCCTCTATCATCACCTCCAGCCTCTAACAGCGCCTCCAGCCTCTAACATCACCTCCAGCCTCTAACATCAGGCTCCAGCCTCTAACATCAGGTTCCAGCCTCTAACATCACCTCCAGCCTCTAACATCACCTCCAGCCTCTAACATCAGGCTCCAGCCTCTAACAACAGGCTCCAGCCTCTAACATCAGGCTCCAGCCTCTAACATCACCTCCAGCCTCTAACATCACCTCCAGCCTCTAACATCAGGCTCCAGCCTCTAACAACAGGCTCCAGCCTCTAACAGCGCCTCCAGCCTCTAACATCACCTCCAGCCTCTAACATCAGGCTCCAGCCTCTAACATCACCTCCAGCCTCTAACATCACCTCCAGCCTCTAACAACAGGCTCCAACCTCTAACATCAGGCTCCAGCCTCTAACATCAGGCTCCAGCCTCTAACATCAGGCTCCAGCCTCTAACATCACCTCCAGCCTCTAACATCACCTCCAGCCTCTAACATCAGGCTCCAGCCTCTAACAACAGGCTCCAGCCTCTAACATCACCTCCAGCCTCTAACATCACCTCCAGCCTCTAACAACAGGCTCCAGCCTCTAACAACAGGCTCCAACCTCTAACATCAGGCTCCAGCCTCTAACATCACCTCCAACCTCTAACATCAGGCTCCAGCCTCTAACATCACCTCCAACCTCTAACAACAGGCTCCAAGCTCTAACATCAGGCTCCAGCCTCTAACATCACCTCCAGCCTCTAACATCACCTCCAACCTCTAACAACAGGCTCCAGCCTCTAACAACACCTCCAGCCTCTAACATCAGGCTCCAACCTCTAACATCAGGCTCCAGCCTCTAACATCAGGCTCCAACCTCTAACATCACCTCCAGCCTCTAACATCAGGCTCCAGCCTCTAACATCACCTCCAGCCTCTAACATCACCTCCAGCCTCTAACATCAGGCTCCAACCTCTAACAACAGGCTCCAACCTCTAACAACAGGCTCCAGCCTCTAACATCACCTCCAGCCTCTAACATCACCTCCAGCCTCTAACATCACCTCCAGCCTCTAACATCAGGCTCCAACCTCTAACAACAGGCTCCAGCCTCTAACATCAGGCTCCAGCCTCTAACATCAGGCTCCAGCCTCTAACAACAGGCTCCAACCTCTAACATCAGGCTCCAACCTCTAACATCACCTCCAGCCTCTAACAACAGGCTCCAGCACCAAATACCACCTTCCACCTGCCTCACAGTGTCCAGTCCATCTGCAGCTTCTATCCCCAAGAAGCACCACCAAAAGTCTGCCTCAGTTTCAGCCCGCTCCTGCCTCAAAAACATACCATCTATCCTGTCTGTTCTGTCGTGTCAAATCAGAATTTAGTCAGTCCATCGACAGCTTCCACCACCAAGCAGCGCCTCCAGCCTCATCCTCCAGCATGTGTGCATTTGTACTAACAGACCTTTTTTTTTTTTATCACTGGAAGGTGTCAAGGCCCTGGTTACAGCCTCCACTAGCGACAAATGTCAAACCATCAGCTAAAGACAGTGACTTCCAACATTGCCAAGGTACAGATGTTTACACAAAGCCTGCTTTAATCCACGATCCCTTGACAGAAAAATATGAGTTTTTGAATCTATATGTTTTTATATTTTGTAGTGTGAAGACGTCGTCAGAAACCAACCTGCCTTTGAGTCATTCCCTCTGAAGTGCAACCAGAAAAGTCTCTAAAGCCTTGACATAAAAAAAAATGTTAAAATCTTTATTAAATAAACTTTTTTAGATTTTCTTAAAACCAACATTATTTTCTGTTCTGTGTCTACAAAGGTATTTAAAACTGAAAGTTTCTCCTCCACACATGCTTTACTCGGTCAAAGAGTGACATAAGTAAATAGTGATCTGTGTTAGACCTGCAAAGAACTCAGGATTATTTGTATATTAGAGGCACTCAGTCAAAAGAACCACATCTGTAGATTTACATTAGAATATATTAGTATCTAATGCATATTCAAAGCAATTTTTTCTATTCATCAGATATTTAGAAATACAAAGAGAGTGTATTGTTCATACCATAGAGAAATAAATTGTTTACTACTGATTTGTGAAAACCATGGTAAAAAAGTGCTTTGAGTGCTCTATGAATAAATATATAAAAAAATAAAATAACAGGTGTTTGCTGTCCTCTGGTGGAGATTTGTCAGTTAAACACAGAGTTTTTTTTACTCACCTTGGTCGTTTCCACTGCACTCTACCAGGAGGTGGTTTCCTGAAGAACAGAGATGCTTGGCGGCTGGAAAATCTGGATCCTCAAACAGTGTTTTGTCTTTAATGCAAGCCCTCTTCAGCTCAGCCTAGTGCTGGTTTTTGTACGGCGCAGGAGAGGAAATCCAACTAGTGGGCCGGGCGGTGCTCTAACCTCTCATAAATTATTGATTGAATTATGGATAGGAATATATTTTGTGAATCAAAGATAATTGTTGGGCCCCAAGTCTAGGGTTTTTATCTGATGGTCATACAGAATTTGTTTATATAGTCAGATGGTTTATATTTTCAAAGTCACATAGACTTTTATTTTAACTTTTTCACACTGGCCCATTTAATCTTTCATTTCCCAAGACATCCCAAAAACTCACTACAATGACACAGATTTAATACGTGGATTTAATTCATTGTACTAAGTATCCTGGTTTTAATGGTGTTGCTTATTGTTGAACCCTAATACACAGCTGCAAGAGTTACTTTTACCAAATGAGTCAGACATTTCTGAAAATGTTTTGGTGTGTCCAGGCGTGTCTTAAGAAAACAGCCTGGATAGTCCGTTATGAAGTGATAAAGTATGTTATATTGTACGAAACATGACTCTAAAGCTATGATCTAGCCTTCAAACAGAGCGAGAAGAAAAGGTTTAAGTTTGTTCTTCTTCCGGCTCCTGAGGAATGTGAGCAGGTATTCTACCTGTTTGTGCTGCCCACACACTGGCCTCTCAGCACGTGTATATGCTGAGCCACTTTATTTATATTGTTTACTCTTGAATAAGTCAAAGTTATATGTACTGAAAACTTGACAGAAAAAATAATGCTGGATGGAAAAATAAATAAAGTCCTCTGTAGAGCTCAGTGTTATGTGTTGTTTGAGATCTTGAATAATGTCATCAGGCGGGTTATTCTCAGTTTGTCATCTGCATTTTAACCATGCTGCATAATGACAAGGTGAATATCTGTCACAGTAGTTCTACAAACATTTGTTTAGTGTGTAGTGAGATACCATCACCAACAATGTAACTTGACTAATACTTTACTATTTACATGACATAAGATAAAAAAAAAAAAGTTTAAAAAGCAAAACTTAACCACTGCCAACAGCAGTAAATTCATGTCAAGTTTTTAAAAGGATCAGAGGTGGAGCAAGAGTAAAGATGAATTTGAAGTTATTATAAAAATGCCATAAGAATGTGAATTACAATCCCAGTTAGGTCTTACAGCTTCTCTGGTGTCATAAAGGAGCTAAAGAATGACCTGAAGGTGACAAAGATTTAAAGCACATTTCTTTGGGCTGTATGAAACTTTCTCAAACACTAGTTTTTAGGTTATTTAATCCAACACAGTTGAGTTTATCTGGTCTGTGCCACAAACAGCTTTGTCACGAGCTAAAAAACTACAACACAGTTTTTGAAATGAAACAATAACTATATAATGTGATTTAATTGTGTCCTACAATGTGCTTTAGTTCTATCCACAGGACCCACAACCCATTTATAACCACATTGTTTGAAAAGGGCTCCACAAACTACAGTTGTTTTGACATTATGTTTCAGTCTGTATCAAATATCATGGAAAGTATGACAATTAAGAGCCTTTTGGCAACATTCACAAAGTTGTAAACGTTTCATTGTGACAGCTTTTTGGTCACGCTCTATCACAAATCATAATGACCTCAAACCTGTTCTTTATACAGGAAGTACATCAGGATGCCACGTGCACCCCAATTATGGTGGCCGTTATGGTGGCAATTATACACGTGGCAGAGTGGTTAGCACTCCTGCAAGAAGGTTGTGAGTTCAAAACCCGGCCGACTCAAACATCCTCGCTGACTCTGGTCTTTCTGTGAGGAGTCTGCATGTCCTCAGGCTTACTCCCACCGACCAAAGACATGCATGTACAGGTTCATTGGCAAATCTAAAGTGTCCCTAGTGAATGAATGTGAAAGTGAATGGTTGTCTGTCACTGTCTGTCTCTAAATGTCAGCCCTGCGACTAACCATGGTCAGTTTCAACAGTGGTATTAACTGAAAAATGTAAAAAAAAAAATACAGCTCTCCCTTTCCATCCATCCATCTTATACCGCTTATCCGGGGCCGGGTAGCGGGTCAGCAGTCCAAGCAGAGACGTCCAGACTTCCGTCTCTCCAGAGGGGTGTCCTCCCGGTGGGACATGTCCCAAACACCTCCCTAGGGAGGTGTCCAGGAGTCATCCAAAACAGATGCCCAAGCCACCTCAGCTGGCTTCTCTCGATGTGGAGGAGCAGCAGCTCTACTTTAAGCTCCCCCCGAGTGAGCGAGCTCCTCACCCTATCTCTAAGGGAGAGCCCCGCCACCCTGCGGAGAAAGCTTGTTTCGGCCGCCTGTATCCGAGATCATGTTCTTTGGATGAGAGGTGTGAGTGGGACGTAGATTGACCGGAAAATCGAGAGCTTTGCCTTGCAGCTCAGCTCCTTCTTTACCACGACAGACTGGTACATCGACCGTATCACTGCAGAAGCTGCACCGATCTGTCTGTCAACCTCACGCTCACTTAAACTTCTCCAAATGTAGCTTTACTATCAAGCTCCTCTGTTATGGAACCAGCTCCCGGTCCAAGGTCCAGGAGGCAGACACCCTGTCCACCTTTAAGACTAGGCTTAAGACATGACTTTTTTGACAGGGCTTATAGTTAGGGTCTATATGAGCTGCCCTAGGTCTAGATGTCTGGAGTAAGTATGGAGTCTAATCTGTTGCTCCTTCTCATACTGTAGTTATTTTTTGTAGTATTTTTAAAAAAAGTTCATTGCCACAATAAATTATAATAAATGAAATTCACCTAAAACCATAACATTCCTTGTTCTTTTTTTATATAGCACTTTTCCACCTACTGTAGCTATTTACCAGTGTTACAGCTGGAACACAACTGTAGGCATGGTAGGTTAAGTGTCTTTGAGCGGAGATCGAACCGACCACCCGCCGGTCAAAGGACCGTTCTTCCCAATGAGCTACCGCTGTTCTCTTCTGTCTAAAGTATTCAACACTGGTATTAACGGAAAAATAAAATAATACAGCTCTAGGAACTTTTTTTTTTTTTTTAAAGAACCACAACTGTAAATATAAATTAGCATATATTAGTTTTATTAATTCATTACTGACAGATAGAGTTTGCTGCCCTCTGGTGGAAATACACATTATACAATAAATTTAAAAGATCACTTTTACACTGAATTGAAGATGAAAATTTACATTGCCCATCAGTTAATTGGTCATTATCTAATACTCTAGAGCAGGGGTGCTCAATACGTCGATCGCGATCTACCGGTCGATCTCAAGGTAGTATTGGTAGATCGCATGACATAAAAAAAAAATAGACGTAGGCTAAGCCAATCAGCCATCCAATCTTTTTTTTTTTTTTTTTTTTTTTATTAACAGCATTATTAACAAGTTGATAACAACAACAATAATACTAACAACAACAACAAATGACAACAACAACAATACTAATAATAATACTAACAACAACAAATAACAACAACAACAATACTAATAATAATAATACTAACAACAACAAATGACAACAACAACAACAACAATACTAATAATAATAATTAATATCAATCATTGGTGGCAAAAATAACAAAGATTCAGAAATATCGGTAAATTGATTAAAAGGAAAGAAGGGTCGGAGTTGAGAGGAGAGAAGGGATTCATAGTTGTAAAAGATCAGAAAGTGTTGGATGGTAGAGGTCGGTTTCGATTCAGTAATTATAAGGGAGATATATATTCCATTGAAATGAAGTCTGCAATGAGATTTTTCCAGTGGTTAATGTGCATGTTGTTACGAGTTTTCCAATTCATGAGGATATTTTTCTTGGCGATGGTTAGAGCTATGAGGAGCATTTTAGAGTTTATATTTTTATTGGTAATTATTGTGAGGTCCCCCAGCAAGCAAAGAGAGGGCGATAGCGGGATGTGGCAGCCAGCTATAGTGGATAGTGACTGTGTGACCTCTTCCCAAAAGTGTTTGATTGGAGTGCAGTGCCAGATTGCATGGATGTATGTATCTATAGAGTTGTGGTTGCAATGAGTGCAAACTTCTGATGTGAAACCCATTTTAGCTAATCTATTGCCCGTGTAATGTGTTCTATGGAGTGTTTTGTATTGTATTAATTGAAGATTGGCATTTTTGGACATGAGATAAATGTTTTTACAGATTTGGGTCCAGAAGTTGGCATCAGGAGCTATTGAAAGATCATTTTCCCATTTTATTGTTGGTAAGTATATAATCTGAAATTGATTTGAAATGATTTTGTATATTTTGGAGAAGAAATATTAACAAAGTCTGCTATTACTTGTGGAAGTTCTAAATTTATGGATCTGATGTTTATTTTGGCCAGAACAGAGGATTTGAGTTGTAGGTATTTTAAAAATTCATTGCTCCCGATGCCAAACTCCTGGGCCAATTTCGGAAATGTTGTTAGCATGTTAGATTTGAAAATATGTTTAATGTGGGTGATACCCCTTTCAGCCCATGTGTGAAAGTTTAGTATTTTTTTATTGCTGTTAAAGTCCCGGTTGTTCCACAGTGGGGTGAGGTTAGATGGAGCTAATATAGAGTTTGTGATTTGGTGAAATTTCCACCAGGCTGTCAGAGTGGAAGCTATAGTTACAGCATTAAAACATGTGTGTTGTTTGATTGATTTGGTAAGGAATGGTATGTCAGCTATAATTTTAGATTAGATTAGATTAGATTCAACTTTATTGTCATTACACAAGTACAGGTACAAGGCAACGAAATGCAGTTTAGGTCTAACCAGAAGTGCAATAGCAGTAAAGTGCAGGATATATACAATGGTTGCGTACGTGCAGGATATGGAGATGTACAGGATTTACAGGTAATATGTACAATGAATATAAATATACAGATGGTTATTACTATAAAAAGGTGAGTGTGTGCCATAAATATAATTACAGGTGTCTCTTTTCTATAAACAGCATTTACAGTTGAATATGTACTCTAAATGTAATGTGATACACACGCAACCAGGAGAGCTATACACACACTCATTCACACACACACATACACACACACACACACACATACACACACTCACATACACACACAACCATACACACATACACACACTGACATACACACATACTCACAGGGGAATTAAACCGGGAGAGCTATACACACAGACACTCACATACACACATACACACACACACTCACTCACATACACACATACGCTCGCATACTCACACACACACTCACACACACACACACACACACACTCACATGCACACATACTCACATACACACACTCACTCACATGCACACGTACACATACATACACTCTCACATACACGCACTCACACACAAGCACACACACACACACATACACACACACTCACATACACACATACATACTCACATACACACACACACACACACATACACATACATACACACACACATATACACACACACCCACGCACACACACACACAAGCAAACACACACACACACACACACACGCACACACACACATGTGATATACAGATGTCTCTGACTATGAACAGAATTTTACAGGTAGGTGTATACAATTGTATGTTAGCTTAAGGTAAGCAGTATATTTAAGGTAGTGCAAACAGTGAAATGTAAACAGTTGGTAGCAAAGGTGCAGTAGTGCAGGGGATGGTGGGATGGTGGGGGATGAGAGGAGAGTCTGTGAGGGGAGTGGGATGGTGGTGGGGGGGTAGAAGAGTCTATGAGGGTAGTGGGATGGTGGGGGTGAGAGGAGAGTCTGTGAGGGAGTGGCATGGTGGGGGTGAGAGAGGAGTCTGTGAGAGGTGTGGGGTCAGCAAGGGTTAGAGTTCAGTAAAGACACAGCTCTGGGGAAGAAACTGTTCTTTAGTCTGCTGGTTCTAGTCCGGAGGCTCCTGAAACGCCTGCCGGAGGGGAGGAGGGAGAACAGTCTGTGGGCTGGGTGGGAGGAGTCCTTAAGGATGCTGCGAGCTCGGCGCAGACAGCGTTTCCTCTGGATGTTTTCGATGGCAGGAAGTGGAGTCCCTGTGATGCGTTGGGCAGTTTTCACCACCCGCTGCAATGCCTTGCGCTCGACAGAGCAGCACCCATACCACACTGTGACACAGTTCGTCAGGATGCTTTCTATCGCGCAGCGTAGAAGTTCACCAGGATGGCCGAGGAGAGCTGGTTCTTCCTCAGTGTCCTCAGGAAGAAGAGGCGCTGGTGAGCCTTCTTGACCAGGCTGGAGGTGTTGGTTGTCCAGGTCATGTCAGCCGAGATGTGGGTCCCCAGGAACTTGAAGCTGGAGACACGCTCGGACGTCCATTCCATTGATGTGGATGGTGTCGTGTGTGCCTCTAGACTCTTTCCTGAAGTCCACGATGAGCTCCTTCGTTTTGGTGGTGTTGAGGAGCAGGTTATTTTCGTTGCACCATGTGGACAGGTGCTGGATCTCTTCCTGTAGGCAGTCTCATCGTTGTTGCTGATGAGACCAATCACTGTAGTGTCGTCTGCAAACTTGACGATGGCGTTGGATCCAAACACAGGCTTGCAGTCAGAGGTGAAGAGGGAGTAGAAATGGGCTTAGCACACAGCCCTGTGGTACACCAGTGTTAAGTGTGATGGATGTGGAGCAGGTGGATCCAGATCGGACATTCTGGGGTCTGTTGGTCAGGAAGTCCAGAATCCAGTTGCAGAGTGAGGTATTGATGCCCAAGTCTTCAAGTTTGGCTATTAACTTGGTCGGGATGATAGTGTTGAATGCTGAGCTGAAGTCAACAAACAGCATACGTGCATAAGAG
Source organism: Perccottus glenii (assembly GCA_024416835.2). Taxonomy (NCBI): domain Eukaryota; kingdom Metazoa; phylum Chordata; class Actinopteri; order Gobiiformes; family Odontobutidae; genus Perccottus; species Perccottus glenii. Next base: position 27,117,634 of record CM044553.2, read on the forward strand.
TTCTTATTGTCCAGGTGGGTGAGCACAGAGTGCAGTGCCATAGCAACTGCATCCTCTGTGCTCCTATTGCTGCGGTAAGCAAACTGATGCGGGTCCAATGTGGGTGGTATGGAGTCTTTTAGGTGTTCCAGGATCAGCCGCTCAAAGCACTTCATGATGATGGGTGTGAGTGCTACAGGGCGGTAGTCGTTGGGGCACCTTGGACTAGAGTGTTTTGGCACTGGCACAATGGAAGTGCATTTGAAGCATGTTGGTACAGCTGCTTGGGCAAGAGACAGGTTGAAAATGTCTGTAAAAACTAAAAAATTAATTCTTTGCATAGTGATTGTTCTATATCTAGCCATATAGTATCAGATTGGGTGGGGTGTATCCATTTGTATATATATTGCAGTTGATTAGCCATTGAGTAATAATGAAAATTTGGTGCTTCTAGCCCTCCTTGATCCTTGTTTTTTTGTAGTGTGGTGAGTTTTATCCTTGGCGTTTTGTTTTTCCAATAGAAGTGAGTGATAATAGAGTCTAGTGATTTAAACCAGGTGAGTGTGGGGTGGGTTGGAATCATTGAGAATAGATAATTCATTTTTGGTAAAATTGTCATCTTAATTACTGCTATCCTGCCAATTATGGAGATTGGAAGGTTGAGCCATCGAAGCAAGTCGTCTTCTATTTTTTTTTAACATTGGTGTGAAGTTGAGTGTTACCAATTCTGACAGTCTGGAGGAAATCTTAATACCTAAGTAAGTAATGTGATTGTGACATATAGGTATAAGTGCTTGGTGGGGTGCCACATCCCATTTGGTTCTATGTAAAGGGAGGATGGAAGATTTGTTCCAGTTTATTGCGTAATCTGAAATTTTTGAAAATGACTGGATTATTTTAATTATTTCTTGAATAGATGCTAGGGGTTCTTGTATAAATAGTAGAATATCATCTGCATAAAGTAAAATTTTATGTGTTTGTTGTGGTGTTTCTGACCAGGGATTGCTGAATTTTGACGGATAGCTGCTGCTAGAGGTTCAATAAAAATAGTAAACAGAGATGGAGAGAGTGGACATCCCTGCCTTGTCCCCCTGTGCAGTGTGAAGCTTTGTGATGTTAGTCCATTGGTTGTGACTGTGGCAGATGGTGATGTATATAAAATCTTAATCCAATTAATAAATGACTCTCCAAAGCCAAATTTTTTAAGTGTGGTGAATAAAAATTTCCAGTTAACCCTATCAAAAGCTTTTTCAGCATCTAATGTGGCAATAAGAGTATCTTTCTGTTGTACTGATGAGTAATGCATTAAATTATATAATCTACGGGTATTGTTAGATGCGTGTCTACCTTTTATAAAGCCGGCCTGATCAGGATGTATGATATATGATATAATTTTCTCAATTCTATGAGATAATGCTTTGCTAATTATTTTTATGTCGACATTTATAAGTGAAATAGGACGGTAGTTAGATGTGAGGGTATTGTCTTTGTTAGGTTTAGGAATGAGTGATATAAGCGCTGTATTCATGTGGGATGGGAATTTAGCATTTTGTTTTATTTCCGTTATTGTTCTACTGAATAGTGGGTATAAAGTTGACCAAAAATGTTCGTAGAACTCAGCGGGGAAGCCATCCGGTCCTGGTGCTTTATTATTATGCATATGTTTTAATGCAGAGTGAAGTTCTTTTTCAGTGATTGGTAATTCGAGAGAGGTAATTTGTTCTGTGTTGAGTTTTGGTAAAATGATGTTATCAAGGAATTGGTTTATGTCTTCTTGATTTGGGTCCATATCAGATGAGTATAATTTTGTATAGTATTCTTCAAATATTTTGTTTATCTCGATAGGTGAATTGGTTATCTTCCCTGCTGAGTTTCTAATGGATGTTATAGCTGTTTTTTCTTTATTTCTTTTAATTTGACTGGCTAAATATTTTCCGGATTTATTGCTGTGATGAAAAGTTTCGTGACGAAGTCTGTGAATCAAAAACTGGTTTCTTTTGTTTATTATTTCATTAAGCAAAAATTTATTTTCTCTTAATTCTTTATAGATGGTTTCCGATTGGTTATTTGCGTGTAAAATTTCTAATTTTTTTATTGTTTCTTCCAGTTGGTCTTCTTTTTCTTTTTCCTTCTTTTTTTTATGGACTGAATATGATATGATTTTTCCCCGTAATACTACTTTCCATGTCTCCCAGAGCAGTGATGCTGGCGACTTTGGAGAGTCATTTATTTCAAGGAAGGATGCCCACTCTCTCTTGAAGTAACTGTCAAATTCTGAGTCTTTCAATAGAGATATGTTAAAACGCCATCTGGTGGAGTGTTTTTGCATTACAGATGGGATCCATGTGAGAGTTACAGGAGAATGGTCACTAATATTGATGGGATGAATTTTGGTTTCTATGATATTTGGTATGATTGAGTTACTGGTTAAAAAGAGATCAATGCGGGAGTAAGTTTGGTGGACATTAGAATAAAAAGTATATTCTCTGTCAAGTGGGTGTTGTAGCCTCCAACCATCGCCAAGACCAAAATCACTCTTGAACTGTTTTATTGTTTGGGAGGACTGCCAGGATTTGCCTTTATATTTTGACCTGTCCAATGATGGATTGATTACCGTATTAAAGTCTTCCCCTATAATTATTGAGCCGCTGGAAAGATTTGAGAGAGAGGTAAAAAAATTTGAAAAGAAGGAGGGATCGTCAGAATTTGGTCCATAAATGTTGCCAATAGTGATTGGTTTATTGTTAATTGAAATATTAATAATGATAAAACGACCTTCAGGAACTGAAATAGTTGTATGGTGGTTAAATTGTATTTTTTTGTTTATTAATATGCAAACTCCTCTTTGTTTTGAGTTATAGTAGGAGGAAAAACAGTGGTTAAAATGTGTAGTTTTTAAGCTGTTTTGTGTAGATTGGGAGAAGTGTGTTTCCTGTATTAGACATATATCAACTTGCGTATTTTTTAGGTAATTTAGGACTTTATTTTTTTTTATTTGTGAAGCAACTCCACGAATGTTCCAGGTTAAGAATTTTAGCTGCATGAAGATAGTGTGTATTTCACAATTATATTGTTTGAACATAAGTCTGTGTGCATGGATGTGAATGTGGTTGTGTGTGTGTGTGTGTATGTGTGTGTGTGTGTGTGTGTGTGTGTGTGTGTGTGTACTTGTAGATCTACTGTACCATATGGCAAACAAACGGGACAAACATAAATACTTATAACTAACAACAAAACATATAAACAGTGAGCAAAAAGGCTAATTTGGTGCATTCTGTATACAATGTGTGTGCATGGTGCTAGTAGTTTAGAATTAGTAAAGCCAGGGAGTAGTGTCCTTGTCTCTGAACAATTGTCCATCTATATATAGTTTGTCTACTGTAATGATTGCTTTTTTACCTTGATTGATCATTGTCTTGCGGATAGGGAAGAGTAGCTTACGTCATGCGGATGATCTCTTGTGGAATTGGTCGTTGAGTCCGTAATGAGTACCTTTTAACTGCCGGCCCTGACGTTGAACAAGTACTTTTTGTTTGAAATGTTCAAATTTGACGATGATGGGCCGGGGTCGGGTGGAATTGAGAGGTTTCTGTCCTAAACGATGTACGCCTGGAAGGTGATGTGCTCAACAGTCTCTGGTGTAAGTTTGAGCTGGTTAACCATGAAGTCCTTAACAGATTTTTCGGGGTCTTCGGTGGATGATTTGGCCATGCCGGAAATAATTAAATTGTCTCTCATACTTCGTGACTGTAAATCCAGGATGGTTTCTTGCATAACTTTGTTCTCAGCGGTGACGGAGGTGAACTGAGTGTTTACCGTGGAGAGTTTAGCGGTGAGTGTGGCTATGGAGTTTTTAAATGATTTGTTTTCTTCTGTGAGCGAATCGACTTGTTGTTGACTGTATTCCAGGCTATAACGAAGATTTTGGAATTCTTTATGAAGTACTTCGATTAGTGAAAGTCTAGAATCCAAGTTAGATAGGCGCTCGTTGATTGATAAGAGTATGTCCGAACAGCAGTTTGTTTTGATAGGAGTGGATGTTGGTGATGTTGGTGATGATGAAGAATCGGTTGATATGGGAGAGTCCGAAGTGCGGGGTTTTTTGGCTTTGCGTGATCGGCCCATTGTACATATTCTATTGAAACATTTGTCAATGTAGTCCTCCAGCTGGACCAGGTTCGAGTCGTTATCCAGGTTTGTTGTCTTTCTAGCGCGCTGCCACGTCTCCTCTCACCTGCCACGTCTCCTCTCTCACCTGCCACGTCTCCTCCATCCAATCTTTTGATTGACATACAGGGCAGCAAGTCAGATGAAATCTGAATTTTTCTAACTCTTAGGTCACTGTGCATGCGAAAACAACGACGAAGTGCAGCAAAACTAACACGCTTCAGCGACTTACCTCCAACTTTTAAACCTCGTTTTTTTTCTCTTAAACTTAAGAAAGCATATAAAAACGAATGAGGGAGCTGGACCAAGTAAGAAGACAAAAACGTATTGCTTTTATACGGAATGGGAGGAGGACTTTTTTTCACAATGACGTTTTCAAAGTGCGTTTGCCTCATCTGTCAGCAGCTACTGTCTGAACTATGCATCCCTGGCTGATTCAATTCAGTGCAAGTCATCAGAGTAAACGCAGGTAATGACAGAAAATTGTACATAGTTCATTATGTTGTGCAGTATTACGGTTTGCAAGGTACATCAACATAAATTGTACATTTAAAGAATCCTCAATATATATGTAAATAAATATATGTTTTGCATTTTTGTAGTGGGTAGATCATTTTGACTTGGTCATTTTATAAGTATCTCGCGTGCTGAAAAATTGTGAGCACCCCTGCTCTATAGTATACAGTACTTTTTCATAAGTCATAACATCACACTGATAAACACACTGGATATGTGTTTTCTATTGTCTTTCTATTGTCTTCTACAATATACAGTCAGGTCCATAAATATTGGGACCTCGACACAATTCTAATCTTTTTGGCTCTTTACACCACCACAATGGATTTGAAATGAAACAAACAAGACGTGCTTTATTTGAGGTTGTTACTTCCAAATCAGGTGAACGTGTAGGAATTACAACAGTTTGTATATGTGCCTCCCACTTTTTAAGGGACAATCTTTCAATCTATATTTTACTTCCAAAAACATGCACAAAAGCCAGAAGTGGGAATAAATAAGGTATTTATACAATAAAACTTCAAATAAAATTAGCATAAAGCATTAAAAAAGTTTTAAAAGCTATTAGAGTTGATTTCAAATTAGTTGATAAATGCGGTCAAAGTCATGAAGTCCACTTACTTTCGACAAACGAGAGCAAGTCAACAATGGCAACAAAAGAAGGGTGGAAAACCCCACTGAAAAAAACTAAATGTAGCTCGGCGGGAAGCTCCACTTGCGTTAGCCTGGTGTTAGCAACAGGTTAGCAATTGCCTTAGCCTCGGCTACAGCGGAGTTGCACGCGCTCATCATGCCCACCCACGGGCTTACGATGCAACACTCCCTTTGCCCATTTTAGTAACATCCTCTGACGAAGGAGTCTGAAATGTCCGGATGTAATCGCCATTTTTTTGCCCTGACTTTGAGACAATATCGGCGAATAGGGGACCAATGGGCGGATTACATCCATTTTTATTTACAATCTATGGTCCAAACCAAACTCATCAGTGTTAATTTATACTTTTGACAAACTGAAATCTGATTGGTTGACAGCCAATGGTTGTATAATGCACGCGCAGATATTTTATTATTCCAAATTGTTTGTCTAAACTGCTGACTTTTATTTAAACATTTTACATTGAAGCAGTTGTATTGTAAAAATCAATCTACAGTTAATGTACATAAAAAGAATAGTACCTCATTTCTAAAATTTAGAGATAAACATCTACATAAGTTGGACAGATAGTTTATGAAAATGTAATTATTGTCTTGTGTGTTAACAAAATTAATTTTACTAAGATTATACAGGCAATGGATCTCACAAATATTGTACAGAAAAAGTCTGAAACATACAGTGAAAGATATAGATTTATTGCCTCAAATATATATTTTTTTCAATCACAAACAGATCAAGTTTTACAAAGCAAATTTACAATACAGATGATACATGCAGCACAAGAGAAAAGGCAACGTGACACAAAGACACATCTGAAAACCTGAATCAATGGTCAAAATAATCCTTACTAACAAGTGTATAATATTATATTTACTGAAGACGTTATTTATGACAGTGAAAAGGCAAAAGAAAATCAATCACTGAACACAACTTGTTTCCGTCTAGTACTGTACTGTTTCTTTTTATTAAATTACTAAAGGCATACATTACAGGATTTTGGTCCTGCTATACTAAACAAAATGGACCCTCCTGTGTTTTTGAACAACAGAGAGTAACATAATAACCCCAGATCTGGCTGAACTGAACTATTTAGACAGTTACAATGTGCTAACAATGCTTATATTTGCAGTTTTTCCTAACACTTATAGTCAACTTCCTACATTGTATGCCTTTAAATATTAAATAAAAACTGTGATTCCAGCTCTCTACGTGCCTTCTTTTCTACCTATCGCCCAAATTCTGTTTCTGTAGACTGAGTGATGTAAAACTGGCTAGTAAATCGGTCACTTCATCCACCTACAAAAGATAGAAAAAATAGAATGTGAGTTACTTAAATGTGTTAAAACATTATCAGTGCATACATGACAAGCAGTTTAGATTGGTGTCTCACCTGCTCTTTAGTGCGTGTGTGTTGCAGCTGTGTCGATATGTGCTCCAGTCTCTCTTTCGCTTCACTCTGACCCATCAAGTTTAGGTATTCCCTCAGCATTTGAATAATCTGTGAAGAAAAGCCATATATAAACAAAGTTGGTGGTAATATCAATCTTAAATGGCAGTACAAAACTCTTGTTTACCTGTGTGACTTCACCCCTCAGGTTTTCTAAGCTCCGTGAATCTCCCTCTTGAAGAATGTTAAGCTTGGAGCGAGCCAAATGTAGAGGGGTCCTGCCTGCTCGGTCCAGGGCATCAACACGGGCTCCTTGAAACACAAAGATGACTACAGTATTTAATTTACAGGATTTTACAAAGCCACCACAATAATACTTTAAAGACTACACATTGTAGGGCAAAGTATGGGTAGAAGGGTAGAAACTATACTAAACAACATGGGCCATTGTGTCTCTGGCTATACATACAGAGATCTTAGATGCACAATTGTCTGCGTTTGGGCCAGAGCTTTCAGTGTACAAAATGAAAAGTGAAGATCTCAATGGTTAGATACGGTAGTGACATGTAACCAGGGTAAATAGAGCTTTTTTTTTAGATCACAATTGATGTCTTTGTGGTATTTGAGCATGCTCCTTGTTGTTGCATGCTCATGTAACAACATAGACAGTAATAGCGGCAATGGTACTGGTTTTCAAACAAAATTTGTGAACTTAAAAATCATCACTTTTAAATCACAATATAATGTGATTTAAACCATTGTCCAAAAATTTTTTGTGTTGTTCTTTGGTTTGCTTGTATCATTCAACCTTCTCTAGAGCTTCTGTCTGTCTGCTGTGTAGACAGATGCCTCAGAGGACCAGCTCAGAAAAATGTTAATAATGCTATTGGCAATGCTAACATGCTAAATAAGGAAACATACTTTTAGCCTAAAGCTAATGTAGACTCTTTGGGTGTGTACACACTTTCCATGTTTGCTTCAGTAAAAACAAACTCTGGTGCAGTTTACTTGGATAAGTGTAAATAATGTACAAATCTCGGCATGTGTCGGTAACAGTGTTGGAAGTAACGGTATAGAGTATAACGGCGTTACTAACTGCGTTAATTGTTCAAAAACGGAGTAATCTAATTACTTTTCCCATCGTTGTAACGCCGTTATCGTTACTGAGAATGTAAAGTGTGGCGTTACTACAATTTGGTTGAATAAAGCGTGAGGTGTCATGCTTTGGCTACACATCAGCTGCTGCTGGAGAGAGCAGGGGGGGGGGGGTGATGACACCGCTGCAAAAGCGATGATTGGCTGACGCCGTCTCACTGCACGCTCTGACTTCCACTAAACACAAGACAGCGTCAGCAATAGTAATGGGCGATATGAACGATATGCGATATAAATGATAAAAAATTGGCATACGATAGAGATTTTAATTCTATTGCACTACCGCGATAATACATGTTGATGACGCAATTTCCCCGCAAAATTTACAGCCACGAGCTGCAGCTTGAAACATGGCTGAAAGCGAAACGGAGGAGCTGGTGAAAAAGACACAACATCCATTATTTGGACGTAATTCGGATTTAAGCCGTCTGACGTGCAGCAGCAAATTATACTTTGTAGAGTGTGTGGGGCAACAGTTCCGGCTAAGAGAGGTAACACGACTAATCTGTTGTACTACCTCAAAACGAAACATGTTACTGAATACCAGCATTGCCAGCTCCGTGAAGACTTCACGGAGCTGGCATAGCCAGGCAATGCAGCCAAAGAGCGAGCGAGCGAGAGAGAGAGAGAGAGAGAGATTATAGATTAAATTAACATATAAAATCTTACACGTTTGTCAACAGAAAAAAGTGTGAAAGATCCCAGAATTGACCGTGCTGTTGCTTTATGCAAGAAGATTGTGAGTTCCTTTTCAGGAATACAGGAATAACATTAAAAATACATTTAGCAGTTTGGCTTTCCTTAGGATCTATGTAACCTATTCTGAAATAATTCTATTATAATTTATATATCGCAATATATATCGTTATCGCAAGAGGCTGCAATGTATATCGCAATATGGATTTTTGGCCATATCGCCCATCCCTAGTCAGCAACAATAGCGAGGAGAATTCAAATGTGGCGTTCTCGAACTGGAAGTACCGGCACTACTTCTCGTTAATTGAAATTAAGGCAAGAATGTTTCTGTAACATGCTATGTTCAGGAAAAAAGACTTTATCCACGTCTGCCTCAAGTAACTCAAATCTTATGAAGCACCTCACATCAACACATGCTAACACGACACTTGTTGCTGCTGCTAACCCCAAAGACAGCTGTGTGAGTTCCAGTGAAGGAGACAGAGCCACTGTTAAAACAAGCAACGCTCGATTTTACGAGTCAGCAACAACCACTGCTTTAGTTGTTAGATGAGGAGTATTTTAGAATAGATTAATGTATTATTCATTTTCTTTGAGAATGATTAACATGTTAATCTACAGAGCGAGTTGGATTGTGTTTTGTTTATTGTGCAATAATTTACAGGTACAGAGATGTGCACTACTTAATGGTCAGGTCTCTCTTTGTTTCTTTTTACACAAGTTTACATTTGTGTGTCTTTTGCCATTGAATTTTATTTTTTATATATGTTTTTAATACCAAATGTTCTAAAATACTATGTATACTACTATATTGTATAATGTTTTTATTCTTCAATCAGTTAATTTAAACATCTTTGATATTTAAGCTGTTATAGAACGTAATACCCTTATAGAACATAAAAAAATAACTTCAGTTACTTTGCTGAGTAACTGAGTTACTTTTACAATGCAGTAACTGAGTTACTAACTCAATTACGTTTTGGGAGAAGTAATTTGTAACTGTAACTAATTACTTTTTTGAAGTAAGATGACCAACACTGGTCGGTAAAGCCTACAAACATCTAACTGCTCCGGTGTCTGTAAGGTTTAATTTTTTAATTGTTTAAAATTTTCATTGTGTAAAATGTTGTAGACTATTTGAACAAATGGAACACATTGGTCAACACTATATTTTCAATAATATCACCTAAAAAGAAATCATCTTTCTATTTGTCAACCTTATGAAATATATAGATTCATAAAGTAGATATTTAATGCATTTCTAGTTAATTTTCTTGACTCTGTAAAGCACATTGTGACTTTTATCTGCTTCTATATAAATGTTTCTTATGTTCTGTAGGCTGTTCCAAGAATTTGGTAACTTGGTCCTTTCTAACTAACTTACTAATACAAATTTGCATGCAATATTTTAACACAGCCCTTTTTGTAAGTATTAAAAAAGTATTACATGTCTTTCTTTTCTGTTGGTTGCATTTGTAAAGAATTGGAAAACCTACTTGACTGTAGTGTAAATAATATTCCGGTTGTCTTACCTCCTTTCAGCAGTGTGGTGATTACAGGCACGTGGTTGGTACAGGCCGCTGCAGAAACACACATCAACATCAGCATCCAACCAAACATAACTGGCATTTTTTGAGGAAAATGTGTGTGTTTGCTGAATGCTGAACACAGTTTAAGGAATTCTCAGGCAAATACAATTAGAGCAGTATATGGCCTTAGACACCAATGTCTTATGTCCTTACCACAGACATTAAGGTAATAACAATAACACTTACCCAAATGGAGAGGTGTATTTCCCAGACTGTCTCGCTGGTTGGGGTCAGCACCGTAGCTCAGCAACAATTGTACTAAAATGACAGCACACACTTATTTTCCATTTGCAAATACCTGCACATACTGTAAGCACACAGTTTTAGTTTTTTAAAGACACTAAAAAAGGTCTATAGATTGGGGCTGCACCCAAACAAAGAAAGTAAAATAGTCTAAAACCTCCAAATATCAATTAGTCAACAATAACAGCTTTCTGTCACAGCCACTGTCTTTTAAAACACTTTTAATTTTGACTTTTGTAAATTCAACTCTCTCTGAACACTGTATACTGTATGTTCAGAGTTGTAGAGCCAACAATAATAACTCCATACTAAAAGTAATATGTGTGACTATTTGACCAATTCTGTCAGCCCTACTATAGACATTTTGTATTTTTCTTTTGTACATTTATTACAATTCAGTGGCCAGTCCAAACCTACCAATGCTTTCGTTGCCATTGCAGGAAGAGAAATGGAGGGCTGTTCTTCCCTTGTCATCAGCTGCACAGGGGTCTACGTCATCTTCCAACAGCCTTCGTACTGGCAGTAAAAACACAGACCACACTTTTAGATGATCTGACCAGTTATTCTAAATATTTCCAGTCCCATTACTCATACCTGTGTCAATGTCATTGCTGTTCGCGGCTTCCCTCAGTCTTTTCACAGCTGTAAAGAGAAAGAAAGCAAAAGATATGCAAATATTGTGTTTGGTTGCTTGTGATGTTGCTGACAGAGATGAGTCAGCGTGGACTAGCTGGGTGTAAACTGTTGGTCTACCATTCAGTGCATCTTGAGAGTCTCTTGTAATCTGCAGCATAATGAAATGAAACTGCATTTTCAGACATTGTTTAATGATGTAAATGGTTAGTACCGTCTAACACCCCAAAACCCACACATGCACATAAAAGCTGTATAGACTTGTATTTGTAGCCTGTATTTGGGCTGTATCATCACCTCAAAATAAAACAATGCAGTATCTTAAGACAGGATATACCTTTAAAGTTAAATAAAACCCACAGGATGTTCTTTCACTTCCTGTTCCTCATTGTACCACTGCCCAGAGGGGACAAACTGAGCACTGTTTCAAGAGAAGCACACGCTTTTATTACACATACACAAAAACGTCCAGAACTACACCCCACCTTTATCTAGCCACCTAATTTGAAATTGTAATATTTAACCTAATCTATTTTGTACACTTAGTATTTTATAACTATGTTTGTTATATAACTTTAACTCCTCTTTGCTATCATAAAACATATATTACATTGCATTAAAATGTGTTCCAACATTTATATAACCATATAGTCAAATAATATGTTGGCAACATTAATTAACATTTGATTTAGGGCATGAGCTTCATTACAAAGTGTGTTTAAACATAGATCAATATAAAGACGGTCTAGGTCAGAGTGACTTCAGTGACTTCACAAAATCTTGTGAATTTTTTTTTTTATTTATTTTTTTTTTTGCTTTTCTGGGAGGTGAGGGATGCTCCAATTCTCCAGTTGCTTGAAGTTTTGACCATGGGGACTTTGAAGACCTTTTATAACCCACACCGGTTAGTTGTAAAACTCCACCTTTGACCTAGCTAATATACATAAAGACAATGGCTCTACGAGGCGACCTTGAATGATAGCCTACGTGTTGTTGCTAAATGTCAATAGTCAATAGCTGGCAGTGCACACTCTCCTGATTGTTTTCACTGTTCAACAATCCCTTACCATATATATCTTTTCCTATGGGACCCAGGTTGTAGGCAGCTCTGTGGTGCCTCCTGGTCCTGCCGCCCAACACCTTTCCGAGCTTGTGGCCGCCTCCGGAGTACCCCTCCGCCCGTCCGGGCTCCCACAACAAGTGCAAGTACCGCAGCTCTTTATCGTCCATCTGTCCCACTCGACCCAGCAGCACTTTGTTCTCTCCTATTCCGCTTAAGCCGAAGCTCACAGCGGTGCCCCCGTCTTCCATCACGTCCACGCTGCCCGGCTGCTGCTGCTCGTGCTCTTCCCCGTCCCGCGCTTTGTTTTCCGGTCCCGGTTCGAGCATGTATTCTCCCTCGGAGCTGGACCTGTCGTTGTCCGAGACGGTAGCAACGATGGGGCTCCACCCGTCCATAGTCTACAGCGACATTTGGGAGCCGTTTTATTATGCTACAGTCGTTCCACAAAATGTTGTCCACCCCCGAAGAAGCATATTAAGTCTTCGCATTATTGTAAATTTTGTATTTTCTTTAACAAGTGAAGCTAGCTTTTCCTTCCAGCACCAACATGTTACCTATTTCCCATTTTCCAGATAAAAGTAGTAAAAGGCACGCCCATTGTACAGTCTACAGCTTCACAAGAATGTCAGCCAATGAGCTTCTACGTTATTGAACTGCTCTCGACCAATGCAGTCAGCGAGACTAAGCAGCCACTGAACCGTGACGCTTCCCCGCATGCGTACTACCACCTTGTTGTGAAATAGAGAAGGACATTGTAAAAATTACCGCAATTAACTTTTTTATTATTTTGGTACATATAGTATGCACAACAATTCATTGACATCCCCTCCACCAATATCATATAATATATAATTTCACAAACAGTACCACTGAAATAAAGTATTTACATCTTATGTTTTCAATGATATGAAAATGGCACAAAAATAACGCTCTGTTATAAGAATACACCCACATTCCATGTACAATACAAATGGTAATTTAAAAGAATTGATTTTAAAATATCAGGGGACACAATGACCTGTTTATTAATTTTCTTTTGCTTATTCTGTTCTGGGTTGTGTTCTAATTTCTAACTTAAAGTGCAGTAAATACTGATTGTATTAGGTTATTATGGCACATATCATGGGATAATATAGGACCCACTTATCAGCAAGACTTCTGTCAAAAAGATTTTGTCTGGCAGAGAAATAGGCTTAGCTCAGGGAAAAGCAAACAAAACATTCAGAGATCAAGTTTGAGTCCTGAAGACACAGAGGCTCCAGCTTGTGCCAGGTAACTGGGGAATGCACTGTCAGCCCCTGGGTTGTCTTCGCTTTGCTCCGGAGGCATCACTACAGCGCTGTAGGCCTTCTGTCCAGGCTGATTGCTGTGTGCGACACCGTGCCCCTTCAAGTACCCCTGGCGACAGACCAGCGGTGGCTGGCGGTGGGTCAAGGATAAACGAAAACAGGATTCTACAAGAGGAAACAGAAGGTTTGTTTTATAATGTAATTAAAGGGATTTCTACAGCTGACATGCAACATGCATAAGGGTCATAAAGAGGCTGGTACAACATCAGTATTTCACCCTGTGATTCAGTGTGGCTGAAATTCAGTTTTAAGGAACTATGCTGCTTGTCATTTCCAAACGACATGTAGTCCAAATGAACCTACTCCGGAGACCTCTGAGCCCTGTTCTACAAAGCTGGATTAGGAGGTTAGCGAGCTAAGTTCAGGGTTAACTCTGGGTTTTTAGTATAATAGTACCACAAATATGTCATTCAGTCACATCGGTGTGATCATTGACCTTTAAAGGTGAACTGGCAACACGCTGCCCACCTGCATAGAAATTCCTGAGGTCAGCCTGGACACAGTGTTCGAGGAAATGCCGCAGTGGTTGGACGTGAGATATAGGACTGTCCCATTCTGTGAGGAAGTCCTCCACTATATGATGGACAGCTTGGGGCCTTGGCAATGGCCAGCCATGTGGGCGGAGCATCATTTCATCCTCTGGGGAAAACAGATGGTTAACTTCTCACACAGAATTGATTACCCGTTAGTAGAATAAACACTGACCAGTAGGAAGTTGGTCATAGTAGTACAAAACCGGATGTAGAAAGTTGGATTTAAACGCTCTGGTCCAGTCAGTTTCTGCCCTGTTACGTCCCAGGTAGTCCATCTTCTTTTTACCGTACTGCATAACCAGAATTATCAGTCCGCTGGTGACTTTATGTCCAGACAGAGAGGAGAACTGAGGTAGGGCCTGAAGTGGAAACTCCTCCAGGTATTCACAGTGAGGTCTGAGGAGAAAACGAGAAGACAGTAATAAAACATATATCATACCAAAATAATAGAGGTTAGTGTCAAAATCTTTTCAGCTTACCCTTTAAGTAGCACCACGTCCCCGAGCACCTCAAACATTTGGTATGGTCCGGAGGCCTCGTTGGCCCGCTTCAGAATCCAGGACTGTAGCTGTGTGGTTAACAGTTTTGTGGATGGCCAGAGGTTGCCATGGTACTGATTTTCAAGAATACGATGTACTGCTCTTACTGAGGAAGAAAATCCATACGGTTAATCTAAATGTCACACACGCATTTGTTTGAACGTGCATCTGGTTTACAAACTGCTTAAATTCTATGATGTTACAGTGTAGTATTCTGTAGACCGAGTATGTTATGTTATGTTTTATGTATTCACAGAAATCCATAACATTAACGTCACTCTCAAAATAGAAAAAAGACAAAACTGCATTCTCATATATTTACCTCTTACAGTACATTCTCCTGTAAACCTTTTACCATGACCACATTTGTCTCAGTCTCTCTGTAACTAGGTTTTTTTAGATTTATCAGTGAAGGTAAATCCACGTAACAACTGCCACTTAATCCAAGCAATAGACTGTGCATAAATTCAAATGTTCTTCTGTTGCAGTTTCACCTGTGTAACGGAAGCCATGGACAAACCCTCCGGCAGAAGAACGGTAGTCTCTGGAGTGTGCCGCAGTTCCCAGCACAAACAAACCCGGCGTGTTCTTTCCTTCAAACCAGGCTGTCAGCGCCGGCAGCCTCCCTCGGGCATTCTCACTGTTGGGTGGGCAGGCAGAACTAGGAATATTTGGAAGAAAAAATATTATGGTAAATACAAGGAGATGCTGATCAGATAACATTTTTTTTTTCTGGACATTCTACCTGTCAAATATGCTGAAGTTGAATCGAAACCCCAGGCAGCGGATCACGTGGTCGTAGGGCTTCCTCATTGAGAAGTTGTCAATGTGATACCCAGCCAGCTCTTCTGAGGTCGCATTGGAGTTATTGGTTCCATTTTGTACGTACTTCTTTAATGTCAAGTACAGCTTTGCCTTTTTGTCTTTTCCATGTTTGGGTCTCCTTTTGCCCTCCTCAGTTCGTTTGGTGATGGCTATCTCCTCCAGACGAGTCTCCACCAGCCCGTCCAGGGACTTGAGCTGATACGTGTCCAGGACCTCATTGTTCACAGCTCTGGGAATGAAGACTTTATATGATTAATGTACTAATACAATAAACATAAACTCACATATATTCACTACCATTATATTTACCAATTTACCTATTCATATTACTTTGGATGGCCATAAGCCACAGTGCCCATTAAATTTAAGTTTATTTAAAATTTAAATAATTTAAGGTTAAAAAAATAATAAAATATACAACATTCATCATTCTTTGTTCTTGGAATAAGCAGTGTTTCCTTTTCACTGATGACAACTGTTGGCCCAATCTACTCTAAAATGAACCAAAAACAGATTATAACATTATAGCATTGCAGTCATTGACCTGAGCTTGTGTCTGTTAGGTGAGTCTCCAAACTGCACTGAGAATATATCAGACTTTGTAGCGACTGCCTAGTGCTGGTGTGTGACTCCTTCAGCAGAAGAGAGATACAGTGCCTTGCGAAAGTATTCGGCCCCCTTGAACCTTGCGACCTTTTGCCACATTTCAGGCTTCAAACATAAACTTAATACTTTGTAGCGCCACCTTTTGCTGCAATTACAGCTGTAAGTTGCTTGGAGTATGTCTCTATCAGTTTTGCAAAACAGCTCGAGCTCAGTGAGGTTGGATGGAGAGCATTTGTGAACAGCAGTTTTCAGTTCTTTCCACAGATTCTCGATTGGATTCAGGTCTGGACTTTGACTTGGCCATTCTAACACCTGGATATGTTTATTTGTGAACCATTCCATTGTAGATTTTGCTTTATGTTTTGGATCATTGTCTTGTTGGAAGACAAATCTCCGTCCCAGTCTCAGGTCTTTTGCAGACTCCATCAGGTTTTCTTCCAGAATGGTCCTGTATTTGGCTCCATCAATCTTCCCATAAATTTTAACCATCTTCCCTGTCCCTGCTGAAGAAAAGCAGGCCCAAACCATGATGCTGCCACCACCATGTTTGACAGTGGGAATGGTGTGTTCAGGGTGATGAGCTGTGTTGCTTTTACGCCAAACATAACGTTTTCATTGTTGCCCAAAAAGTTTGATTTTGGTTTCATCTGACCAGAGCACATTCTTCCACATGTTTGGTGTGTCTCCCAGGTGGCTTGTGACAAACTTTAAACAACACTTTTTATGGATATCTTTAAGAAATGGCTTTCTTCTTGCCACTCTTCCATAAAGGCCAGATTTGTGCAGTATACGACTGATTGTTGTCCTATGGACAGAGTCTCCCACCTCAGCTGTAGATCTCTGCAGTTCATCCAGAGCAGTGTTGGAAGTAACGGCGTTACTAACGGCATTAATTTTTCAGTAATGGAATAATCTAATTAATTACTTTTCCCATTGTTGTAACGCCGTTATCGTTACTGAGAATGTAAAGTGTTGCGTTACTACAATTTGGTTGAATAAAGCGCGAGGTGTCATGCTTTGGCTACACATCAGCTGCTGCTGGAGAGAGCAGGGGGGGGGATGATGACACCGCTGCAAAAGCGATGATTGGCTGACGCCGTCTCACTGCGCACTCTGACTTCCACTAAACACAAGACAGCATCAGCAACAATGGCGAGGAGCCGGGGAAGTTCAAAGGTAGCGTTCTTGAACTGGAAGTACCGGCACTACTTCTCGTTAAATGAAATTACAGGCAAGAATGTTTCTGTAACATGCTATGTTGAGGAAAAAAGACTTTATCCACGTCTGCCTCAAGTAACTCAAATCTTATGAAGCACCTCACATCCACACATGCTAACACGACACTTGTTGCTGCTGCTAACCCCAAAGGCAGCTGTGTGAGTTCCAGTGAAGGAGACAGACCCACTGTTAAAACAAGCAACGCTTGATTTTACGTGTCAGCAACAACCACTGCTTTAGTTGTTAGATGAGGAGTATTTTAGAATAGATTAATGTATTATTCATTTTCTTTGAGAATGAACAACATGTTAATCTACAGAGAGAGTTGGATTGTGTTTTGTTTATTGTTCAATAATTTACAGGTACAGAGATTTGCACTACTTAATGGCCAGGTCTCCCTTTGTTTCTTTTTACACAAGTTTACATTTGTGTGTCTTAATTTTGCCATTGAATTTTATTTTCAATATTTATTTTTTATATGTTTTTATTTCTATGTATATCATATAGCAGACTGCAATCTATTGAGTTCAAATAAATACCAAATAATGTTTTTATTCTTCAATCAGTTAATTTAAACATCTTTGATATTTAAGCTGTTATAGAACGTAATACCCTTATAGAACATAAAAAATAACTTCAGTTACTTTGCTGAGTAACTGAGTTACTTTTATAATGTTGTAACTGAGTTACTAACTCAATTACTTTTTGGGAGAAGCAATTTGTAACTGTAACTAATTACTTTTTTGAAGTAAGATGACCAACACTGATCCAGAGTGATCATGGGCCTCTTGGCTGCATCTCTGATCAGTCTTCTCCTTGTATGAGCTGAAAGTTTAGAGGGACGGCCAGGTCTTGGTAGATTTGCAGTGGTCTGATACTCCTTCCATTTCAATATTATCGCTTGCACAGTGCTCCTTGGGATGTTTAAAGCTTAGGAAATCTTTTTGTATCCAAATCCGGCTTTAAACTTCTCCACAACAGTATCTCGGACCTGCCTGGTGTGTTCCTTGTTCTTCATGATGCTCTCTGCACTTTAAACGGACCTCAGAGACTATCACAGTGCAGGTGCATTCATACGAAGACATGATTACACACAGGTGGATTCCATTTATCATCATTCATCATTTAGGTCAACATTGGATCATTCTTTTTTTTTTTTAGATTTGTTTATTTCTTTAGGACAGTGTACAGTCTACATTAAGCCGGAGCAGAGATGCTTGTACCAGATTATAGCTTAACAGCTAATTTCCATCTGTAGTCCTATATTGTACATGTTTTTAGTGGTAGGGGAAACCGGAGTACCCGGAGGAAACCTACGCAGACACAGGGAGAACATGCAAACTCCACAAAGAAAGGTCCTGCCCTGGATGGGAATCGAACCCAGGACCTTCTTGCTGTGAGGCAGGCGTGCTAACCACTTTGCCACTGTGGCCGAGATCCTCACTGAACTTCTGGAGAGAGTTTGCTGCACTGAAAGTAAAGGGGCTGAATAATTTTGCACGCCCAATTTTTTATTTTTTTTATTTGTTAAAAAGGTTTGAAATATCCAATAAATTTTGTTCCACTTCATGATTGTGTCCCACTTGTTGTTGATTCTTCACAAAAAACTACAGTTTTATATCTTTATGTTTGTTATGAGAATTTTATTATTATAATTCTGTATATTGTTTATAGTTAGTAGGTGCTCATAGTTCTCTACAGGTCATGTCAAATCATGTCATGTCCTCTATGTTAGTCCAAGCATGGAGTAGACATAACTAGATAGACATGGGTTGCCATGGTACTTCTGCACCTGGAGCTGGGGCCTTGAGGGGAGTGTGTATGCAAGATACGCCTCCCACTGACAGCCCCCAGTGATATAAAATGTAATGTTTTGTTTACTTAGGTAAGCAAAACGCACTATGTACCTTTGATATATCTGTGTACTTTGCTTCTCCTTGCAAGGAATAAAACCTGGCCTTTCGCTTTTTATAATATAATCTGTCTCCGTGTCTCTCTGGATAATATAAGGATATAGAATTCTTTTAGACATATAGAATTCTTATAACAATGTTCATTCATTCATTTTCTACCGCTTAGTCCCGTTAGGGGTCGCGGGTGACTGGAGCCTATCCCAGCAGCTTTGGGCCTGAGGCGGGGTACACCCTGGACAGTGGCCAGTTAGTCGCAGGGCTGACATTTAGAGACAGACAGTGACAAACAACCATTCACTCTCACATTCATTCACTAGGGACACTTTAGAGTTGTCAATTAACCTATACATGCATGTCTTTGGACGGTGGGAGGAAGCCGGAGTACCCGGAGAGAACCCACAGTAACACGTGGAGGACATGCAGACTCCTCACAGAAAGACCGGATTCGGCCGAGAATGTTTGAGTCGGCCGGGTTTTGAACTCACGACCTTCTTGCTGTGAGGCATCTTTATGCCTGAAGCCTTTATGTATATCTTTATGTTTGAAGCCTGAAATGCGGCAAAAGGTCGCAAAGTTCAAGTGGGCCGAATACCTTCGTAAGGCACTGTAGATGAGATTTTCAGATGAAGGATTAGCAAACTTCTGCAAATGTTTAATCAGCTGCAATGGCTAATTCTGTTTGTTATGCTGCAGTCTATTGGGGGCTGTCTAAAAAAAAAAGAGATTGCGGGCACTTTGAAAAACTAAAAGAGGGCTGGTTCAGCTATAAGTATTAGTTTAGAGACTCTGGTTGAAGACACACAAGAGGACGGATGCTATAGTAAACAACATGGAGCATCTCAAGCATTGGGCTTTTGAACAACTGAGAGCAGCCGGGTGACTTCTGAGATCAGTAAGCTGCAGGACCGAATGCCACAAGAACTACAAACAAATATCTCAGCAGTACCTTAGGTCTCCAACATAATGTGTCTGCCAGGCCAGTCGGACCGGGCTGCGGCTGACCATGTGGACTCGACTGGCCTTCCCCAACAGGCTCTGAGCTGTCTCAAAGGCTGAGTTCCCTTTGCCCAGAATAAGCACAGCCTGGTTTTTGTAGTCCTCTGGATCAGTCGAGATGGACTCGTAACCTTCCACCAGCTCTGAACCCACAAACTCTATTGTCTGGGGAACCCATAGACCAGTGGCCACCAGAAGAACGCTGGAAGTGAGAGGACAAAAGTACAACTTTAAAATTGTCCAACATTATCTTACACAGGTAAGGTACAGGTTAAACAGGTACAGTTAAGTCTAGCATACCTGCAAAAGTAGGATGAACCTTGCTGATCTGTGAGAATATACTTCCTGTCTGTGGCGGTGTGAACTGCTCTGATTCGTCCAATGTCCACACTATATCGAACCTTCAGCTCAAGTTCCTTCTCAAAAAGAGACAGGTAGAGTGGGAAGGCATCGGCCGGTGGGTAGAACTCACTGCTCACTCGCTTAAAAAGTAGATCTGACTTATCGCTGAGCAAGGAGTTCCAGTCGTGTCGCAGGTTAAACTCACGATTGTGGCTTCCGGTGTGGATTTTGTTAATGCTTATCAGCCTCCTGTGCCTGGGATATCTTGACACAACAGAGAATTAGTGAATTCATAAGTAGTATATTACTATTACTAGTGCTGCTTAAATGTTACGGACTTGTTAAAGAAGCTGCCAGGGCTTGAATTTCTCTCCAATATGATGTAGTCTCTTTTGGCTTTGGAAAGGAAGTGTCCCATCTGCAGTCCTGCCGGCCCGGCGCCCAACACACAGTAGTCATGGTGATGGGTTCTGTTAGGGTGCTGGTCAAAGCACTTGATAAAACCAATCAGGAGACAGAGGATCAAATAAGGAAGGGTTGGATCCATCCCCTAAAGTGCCATAAAAATTGTTTTAGTAATAGTAATATAATAATAATATACATGACTCTCAAATCTGTGTATGGTTAATAAATATTAAGTATTCAGTACATACTATTACGCTCACTTTTCCCAAAAAGTCATGTTGGGAAATCCCTCATTTAAAAAAGGTATTATTTGTAGCTTTTAGGCAAAAAAAAGCTTGCTATGTGTTCCTTTTTGACATATTCATGAACCCACCTCAATAGGTTGAGTAAATTGATACAATTACTCTTCACCATGGTTGCCTGTAGTGTTATTTCGATAAATATCGATACTGAAATATCTCAAACGATACTCATTTTTCGAAGTATCGATACCAGCTGAGCTTTGGATTTTACTTAATACAAGTTTTTTTGAAGGTATCGTATTGAAGTTAATGGCACGGACCAGGCGGACAACTGCACAGGCTAATGGCACGGACTGGGCGGACAACTGCACAGACCATGGCACGAACCAGTCGGACCACAGCACAGACCAGGCGGACCACTGCACAGACCGGGCGGACCACTGCACAGACCATGGCACGGACCGGGCGGACCACTGCACAGACCATGGCACGGACTGGGCGGACAACTGCACAGACCATGACACGAACCAGTCGGACCACAGCACAGACCAGACAGACCACTGCACGGGCCACTCTGAAGAGCCATGGTCTGTGCAGGACTGCAGGGCACAGGTCTTCTCCACTAGACTATAGAGACAGACAGTCTTCTCTCCTGAGGTGTATTTCAAACCAGTGAGCTTATTGTGCAATACATCAATAGTTTGTGTTCTGTATTTGTACAGCGTCATATACTTAAATAAAGAAAAAACAAACAAGATCAACAACATTTTATTTTATAGGCTGACTGATTGGCTAACAATTACAGTAATTTCCACGGAAAAGTAAAAACAATGGACCCAAAAAAAAAAAAACACCAAAAAGCCCAAGCGGACCACTGCACGGACCAGGCGGACCACTAGTGGCCGTTGGCAGTGGTCCGTCTGGACAAGACCAGTTTATCGGTCACAACCCATTCAGGAAATGCCACCCATAAGACATTCATAAGCTAGTTCATAAGACATTATGAACAAGGAGTATTTGCGCTTATTAAATTAAATAAATTTATTTATTTGATTGGGAGAGTGCATGTTAATGAACATACATGAGACAAAACCACATGAATGTAAACATGCCAGATTGTAGCCGTAGCCTAATTTCCATCCGTTGTCCCAACATTCTCACACCATTCACCAGAGCAACAATCACACACATTCATTCACCAGTGCTGTGTCACTGGAGGCAAGGAGGGTTAAGTGTCCTGCCCAAGGACACAACGACAGTATGAACTGACTGTGGAGGTGAGTTTGGTGGTGGTCGGAGAAGGCTGTGAGCGCCGTGTGTATAGCAGCCTCCCTCTCTGTCTGCCCCAGGTGTGAATGTGTGTGAATGGGATGAATGGAAGCATGATGTAAAATGCTTTGGGTGCCCGAGAAGGGTGCAAAAAACACCATTTACTATTTACAAGCATACCTAGGGTGATAAGTAGGACCACGGAAGAACACCTCCTCAGCCTCCTGACAGAACAATGCCTGCACCTCAAATAGGCCGTGAATGATGGCCTGTCCATATAAATAAATACATAAATTAACATATAAAACATTGCATATACGGCAATAACAGAAACAATCCAATTGACAAACATGTCACAAATAAACTCCACCTCATCTGTGAAGTTCAGTTGAGTTTTCGACTTATTGAGCAGTGCTTTGAGGTAGTCAAAAGGAATGGTTAGCTGCTGATCACTGTCCATGTAGACTGGCACCTGACATAGTGGTTTTAGGGGGAACCACTCTGATGGTTTCCCATTGAGAACATTCTGTGAGGCAAACAAAAAGTGCTGTTTTATATTTACACAAGCCATCAATGAATAATTGGCATTACCATTAAAAATATTGCTAAGAGAAAATATTGGATAATTAATTGTCAATTGACAATGTGTAAGTTGACAAGGATCACAGCCCTGGGTAAGTCATTTACAAATGCTCATTTTTAATGGTGAAAAAGAACTGTTTCCATACGACTAAATGCTGCTCTATTGCCTTTGAAGTCACAATGCAGTCCATCAGTCTTTCTTCTGTTCTTGTCTGATCTTGGACTGCTTGGACATGCTGTGGGACATCATGTGTGGTGCGTCTCTTTTATATTGTTATATCCATCTTGAAAGTAGCGTCAAATTTAAAATTTTCAGGACCACTCCACAGAGCCCATACAGTCAAATTTCAATCAATACAAATCAAAACAAGAAATCCAATCAAAGGGCCAAATGACACATTCTAGCTCACATGTTAATACATAGTAAAGTATAGTACATTTGATTATTAGGCAATTGTATAAATGGTAAATGGCTGGCAACAACTTCATAGTCTAATATTTATTAATTTTAATAGTTACGTTTTATAAGTACTAATTTAAGTAGGCTACATAAATGATATAATGTAAAATAATTACTCCATCTGGCACTAAATTTATAGTTTTAGGAGAAAAGGTTTTGGTAATTAAAAAGAGGTCCATCTGTATATATTTAAAAATAATTATTACAATATTTAATATTAACACACTTAATGTATGATGTATTGGTCTACCAAACTATCGTTACAAATATTAAATTAACTATTCATATGTTAGTGTATTGGTGAGCTATAAAGTGGTTTGATTAAAAAAAATCGAATGATTATGATTCGATAAATATAATTAACGATACTCACATTTAAATATTTCATGCTGCAAAGATGTTTATCCGATCCAATTTGATAGGAGGCGCAGTCTCGGAAAAAACGAGGGGTCTGACAATGCGGGACTGTTTGCGGGTCTGTATGTCTGTATCTGCAGGATCCGAGTCTGCAGCTTCATACTACTCACCCAATGGGGAATTATATCAAAAACAGAAATACCTTACATATTATAAACAGGTTATAATGAAAAGGTCTACGTTTAAAAATATTACAAAGTTGCTATTAAGTGTAGGCTAATCTTTAGGCTACTTGCTAGTATAGTGCAATTACCTTTTACATAGCATGTAACTAATTATAGGAATTCGGGCTAATACTGCTGGCACCAATACGTCCTCGCTTTACCCCTCAGCTTGAACAAGATAATATAAATTCCGCGCAAAATTATAACTTACTTTAATGAAATAGTTTAGTTGTATGGGAAAGCCCTGCTGCTAACCCGGAGCAGCTAGCCCTGTATGTTATGTAGCTCTGAGGAGGATGCGGGGCTAGCTGATGCTCCCTGAACCAGTTGTGAGCTCGGAAAAGAGCCAAAAAAGATCTTCATTTTACTATTACCTTTTATAACAGGCGACTCCTCGGACACACCAGCGGACACCCAGCTTGAGCTGCTACATATTTGCTTTGGAGCATTTTCAGTCGCGTTTTCCGTGAAAATCTAACATACTATATTCTCCAGTCAACTTCTACTTCCCCCGGGAGAGGGAAAACGAAGGGGGCGTGGCCTAAACGGCACCATAGAAAAGAGTGTAGCCTGAAAGAAAAAAAATATAGCTTTGATATTCCTTCGGGATGAGTTTTTTCCTGAACTAAACATAGTGGAATGATTTTCTTGGATTACAGTGAACCAACCGGGCTTACTCCATTACATTTTATGGCAAATGCAGTTGTATTACTTTATGATTTTTTTCCATTATGATTCTCATTCAGTGATACCCTATTAAAACTGTAGCCAGGGTTTAGAAATAGGTGAGGTCCAAAATATTTTCTGTTAATGTATTATATTATTTAATGTTTTCAAGGCACTGTAGAGTAAGCAAAATTCATGCCTAAGTTACACATTTATCTTTACCACTAATACCCTAAATGTATCTAATATGATACAGTTACACAGAATAATCATCATAAAGAAACATCTCAATGTCTATTGTTACATTTGCTTCATAAATAGTTAATTTTTTATTTGTTTTCATAAATTAATAACTATATTTCAGACCATGGGGGCCTTGTAGATGGCTATGTCCAAGTCCACTTACTTATTCTAAAAGCTTGCCATGTTCCTAGTGTTTTATTTATTTATTTTTTGTAAGTCTATATGTGAATGTCAAACAATCCAGGTTTACTCCATCTTTTGAATAAACTCTATCCTCCTGTCAGAAACATGTAAACAAAGGAGGGAAATGGTGAGAGACAGAGGCAGTTGGTTTACTCATAGTCATCATATGTATGTATGTATGTATGTTTTAATGAGCTACAAAAGTTAGACAAAAGGGTATTTCCATTATTTGAGAAATAATTACATTTTACATGAAAATTAATCTTGCATATTATATTTTTAACTATTGACAGTTGACAAAATAATATACTCAGTTTTTTCTTTCCCAGTTCTTTCTTGGGGGCATTTTAGAGACACATAGCCTAACAGTTATTAAACGCTTTCTAGTAAGAAGAACAAACCTAGACAAACCACATGTCTTATTCTTTAGCGTTCACCAAACACTAAAAGGAAAAGTTTATTCAAGCTTTTGAACACTTTGCTTGTAATTGCAGTTTGTGTTCTTCTGACACACACCCAATAAGGTATCTGTAAACAAAGAGGTAAAACTGTGAAATACAACCAGAGAACAATATGTTTTCAGTTACAACTGCTTCCAAATTGTTCTAAAGTGCCATTACTGTAGAATAAAAAGCATTTTGACTGTTATAATTATTCCGATTTTCAATAAAGATTTACATAGTAGGCTATGCCTTTAAGTACATCAACTGCACTGGTATAAAGCAGGAGTGGCCATTTATTTTTCCCCAAGGGTCACATTAAAACATGGGACTTTTTTGGAGGGCCAGGCTGACATACATCGTGTTGACATGTACAGTCCAAAAACCTTTAATAAGAACTATGTGGAATATCTATTTGTGGCTTGTATTACTTTGGTTCGTGCTGTATTTGATCTACCATCCTTCAGCTCAGTTCCAGTACACTGCCACTGAGTGTAAAATTCATAATCCACCAACGCCAGCACTGCTCCAGCAACCGGACATCCTGACGTGCCCGACGGAGATGTAGCCTACTCACCAGGGCTCACTTCAGAATTTACAGTATGACAACTCCAACCCCATCAAGTCTTTCTGGTCCACATCTCGCCGCCCACAGAAGAACACCGGTCATCACGCTGATCTCAGTGTGCTGGACCGTGTCCTGAGGTCGGCTACAGCTGTCAGTCAGAGCACCAACACCATCAGCTTTGGTCTTCTTAACATCCGTGCCCTCACGAATAAGGGTCATCTCATCCCAGATCTCCTGACAGACCATAAATTGGACTTTCTCTGTCTAACCGAGACATGGCAGCAGCCGAATGATTTTATTCCTCTCAACTACGCTACTCCACTGAGGTTTGTTTACCTCTCCCAACCTCGTGTTTGGAGAAGCGGCGCCGGTGCGTCTAGATACCTACCATTCATTCGAGGCCACTGCGTATCAACTGTCTAGATCTGTTACTACTATTGTTGCCACCCTCTACCGCCAAAGTCAAACAAGGATTTTATTACGGACTTCACAACACTCCTCACACATCTATCCACACTCTCATCCAACATAATATTACTAGGGGACTTCAATATTCACATGGACATTGTCAATAGCACTAAAGATTCTCACTAAAGATTTCACATCCTGTGTGGACAGTTTTGGAATTCAGCAATTTGTCAATTTTTCCACAGACTCAAAAGGACATATTCTGGATCTCATCTGCTGCTCTGGCATTACACGTACTGACTGTAAAGCAAAGTACCTCCCATTCCCTGATCACTCACTACTCACATTCAATGTTAATCTGTCTCTATCCAAATCCAACCCCCACGCAATATAAATTTCTATAAAATTAAGGACATTGACTTGGACAACTTCAACAATCCCTTCACATTTATAACCTTCTCTGTACAGACAACCTTCATTCCTGTGAACAATTACTCTCACACTACAACACACACCTCCATAGCATCCTAAATAATCTTGCACCACTCAAAACCAGATCTGTTTCATTTACTCACTCCGCACCCTGGTTCACTCCAGAACTCAGACAGTTAAAAGCAGAAGGACGCCAACTGAAAAGATTATACAGAAAAACTGGACTTACTGTGCACAAGGACATGTACTCAAACCACACTCTCCACTACAGAGACTGCATTTCCAAAGCCAAATCCACACACTACTCTGCATTAATAAATTCCAATCAAGAAAACTCCAAGGCTCTTTTCTCACTCATTACTAACATTACAAAGCCTCCTGACTCACTTCCCCCTCATTTTTACTCCTCAGATTTTTGTAATACACTTGCCTCATTTTTCATATTGAAAATTCACCACATTCACCAGCAATTCACCCCCCTCTGCCCCTTACTCACCTACCCCTTTTCCATCTGCCTCTATCCATTCATTTTCCACATTCTCCCTTCCTTCTGTTAACCAAATTTCAACTCAAATTCATAAATATAAATCCTCTTCCTGCAAATTAGACCCACTCCCAACTGTCCTCATCAAAGCCACATTACCTTCTCTGTCCCCTCTCATCACAAACATTATTCACGCTTCCCTCTACTCTGGGTCTGTTCCCTCCTCCAAAACTGCTGCTGTCACTCCCATACTCAAAAAACCTGGTTCAGATCACACCAACCTTAATAACTTCTGCCCTATCTCGAATCTTCCTTTCATCGTCAAAATTCTGGAAAAAACTGTTGCTGCTCAAATTCACACTCAATTATCTTCCAATAATCTTTATGAAAAATTCCAATCTGGCTTTCGTCCCCTCCACAGCACTGAAACTGCCCTCCTTAAAATAACTAATGACTTTCTCTTCTCTGCTGACTCCGGCTCACTCTCCATCCTCCTCCTGCTGTATCTAACTGCAGCCTTTAAATCCATCTCACACTCCATCCTTCTGCACAGACTCTCCTCTATCGGGATCACAGACACAGCCCTCACTTGGTTCCACTCTTACCTCTCAGGCCTCACAGTTCATCCAGCTCAAATCCTTCACCTCCCATCCTGTCTCAGTCACCACAGGTGTACCTCAGGGCTCGGTACTAGGGCCCCTATTGTTCATCATCTACCGTCTCCCCCTTGGGACTTTCACTGCTACGATGATGACACCCAGCTCTACCTCTCAAACAAATTCCTCACTCTCGCCCTCCTCCCTAATCAACTGCCTCTCTGAAATTAAATCCTGGGTCACCACAAACTTCCTTAAATTAAACAGTGATAAAACTGAACTGCTACCAATAGGCACCAAAACCACCCTTAACAAAATCAGTAACTTCTCCACTTCTCCATCTTGGGACCCTTATTATTCAATCTTTACATGCTCCTATTGGGCCAGTTAATACGCAGCTGTGACATATCCTACCATAATTATGCAGATTTACATTTCACTCACAGCAGGTGAAAATGGACTCAATCCATTTACTGTCACTGAATTAAACAGATAGACGTGATAGACAATTTTCTCCAACTGAACAAAAACAAAATTAAACTAATTATCTTTGGGCCACAGAAACAAAGGAGAAAGTGTCATCAGTCACCTCGAGTCTCTTTCTCTAAAATCTAAAAATCAGGTTCGAAATTTAGAAAAGAGTTACCCAGTGTATGAATTGTGCTATATAAATAAAGCCTATAGTGTGTTTATATTAAATACAGAATTTAATTCTCAATTGTATTTTGTGAGACCCAATTGTCAAAGCAAGTATTTAAAGGTATAAGGTTTTAAAAATACTTTTCAAATGTAATATGTGAAAGTGTAGACTGAATATATTAAAAAAAGACAACTAAACCCATGACTGAGCGAGAGATAAACATGTGACCAACTATTACAAAATCTTACAGTGGACTAAACAACCTCAAATCCAGCAATAAAACCTGGGGTTACAGTATTAAAAAAACACTAAAACCAAGGTTAAACCTATTACTCCAGCCCTGCTGTTCATATCATTCCCCATGTTTGAATAGTGATAAACCAAACACAATGTCTGGCTAATATTAAACCTGCCATTTGTGCCATGTCATGTTTTCAGGTTCCTCCTCGCCTTTTTGCTTGGTCATGTTTAGCTGTAGCGGTCAAAGTCATGGGTGTCAACAGTTGCACTTCCCCTTTTTGACTCAGCAGCTGGAAGAAGTGAGAGTATAAAACAGAACAGCAGGACTCTGGAGTCACACTGGACACGACTCTGAGAAGGTGACAGCTTTGAGAGCCCAGAGACCTACAAACGCAAAAGAAAGGTAAATGAAAATGCTGTATTCTTGCAAAGATTATAATAGATTATGACCTAAAAAGCTTCATGAAGCTTGTTTTTACAGATGGAGACTTTGAAAAGTGCAAGAAAAGTTGACACAGACGACTTGGGAAGGTAGGACTGACCTCTCAAACATTTTTTCAGCATTATATATGGTTATAATCTGATAATTCATGTTGCTTTTGTCTCCTTATAGTGACTTATCAGAGCAGATTAAAGCAGCCACCCAAGAAAAGCATGTGCGAGCTGAGAACACGCAGCTTATGTTGAGTTTCCAGAAGGGACAGATCACTCAGATGCAGTACAAGGTAACATCAAAGCTTGTACTCACCTTGCCTTTGGATGGCAGTGAGTGAAATTTTGAAAAATCTGACGTGAGATGTACTGTTGTCCCAGGTTCTGCTGTGCTCACTGTATGAGATCTACACGGTGCTGGAGGAGGAACTGGACAGGAACTCCTCACATCCAGCAGTGGCTCCCATTTACTTCCCCCAGGAATTGGACCGGGTGGAGCCTCTGAAGAAGGATCTGGAGTTCTTCTTTGGAGCAGACTGGAGGAGGAAGGTGATCGTGCCGGCTGCCACTCAGAGATACGCACAGAGACTACGAGAGGTGAGACAAAAAATAATTTGCCTGGAGGTGTGTATAGCTTACAGTAAATTGTGGAGGAATACATGGCTACAGATGTGCAACTGCATTGGGACACAGGAAAAGGCAAAAATCATCATAGCATCTGCACTCTTGATGACCAAAAGCCAAAAAGCTTATGTTTAGTCCAACTCAAATTGACATTTTCCTGATGTTTGATGGCTTTGAAGCCATGCTGTTGTGAAGGTCTTCCTTGAAAGAGCCATTGTCATGATGGGAGCATATGTTGCTCTAAAACCTCTCAATAATTTTCATTCTATAGTGCCTTTTCTAATGTAAGCTGCCCACGCCACAGGCTCTAAGCCATCAGAGATACAAGCTGATAATGAGATGGAGGGTCCCTGTACTTTAAATAGTGACCATGCTGTCCAAAAAGAAAAACATTCTTTAATTCATCTGACCATTTTAAATTAGCTTTGTCCCAGGGAAGATTGTGTTCACATATGGAACAGAATCAGGCCTGTTTGTAGGGACAGTAGATCATCAGCATTAAATTCTGACTTTTGACCTTGTCCTTATAACAGAGATTTTTGTGTCCAATGAGGTGGCAGCTCTGACAGGGTGGGTGGGTTTTAGATTTGAAGATGTAGCGAATGTTTTACCGTTACAAACGTAAACAACATGGAGCTGCTCCAATTGGATAAAACTGTGGTTGATAAATCCAATCACCGACCAGGTATCATTACCTGCCCTTTTGCAAACACTTCCAATGGGAGTCCTCTCAGATGGTTCTGTGGAACAGACTACAGTGGCATGAAAAGGTATCTGAAGCCTTTGGAAATATCCTCATTAAAAATATGAAAACCTATAAATGCTTGGGTGTTTTTAGTTAAAGCAGACACTTTTTTTTCATTTGTGTCATTTTGACAAAAATCAGATCAACATTTGATGGTGATTTTATGCAGAAATGTGAGAAATTCCAAAGGCTTCAGATATGTGTATGTTCTAATGTGAATAAAAACGATTTTAAAGTTATTGCATTCTGTTTAATTTACAGTATATTTTACAGTGTTGCAACGTTTCTGGAATTGGGTTAGTTATAACTCTCCTCAACACAACCCTTCTTATATATTTCAGATTGGTAAAGAGAAGCCGGCGCTGCTGGTGGCCCACGCCTACACCCGATACCTGGGCGATCTCTCTGGTGGACAGGTCCTGGGGAAAATTGCCCAAAAGGCTCTGGGGCTGGGCAGTAAAGAAGGCCTGTCGTTTTTCTACTTCCCCGGAGTGAACAGCGCCAACCGCTTCAAGCAGCTGTACCGGAGCCGGATGAACAGCATTGAGCTGACAGAGCAGCAGAGGAGGGAGGTGCTGGATGAGGCCGTGGCTGCATTTGAGTTCAACATCCAGGTCAGACTTTGTGACTCTTCTTAAGCTAAGACCAAATGTTATTCTAAAGTAAAGAGGAACAGGAAATGAGCTGTTTTTTTTTTTTGTCCCTAGGTTTTTGAGGACTTACAGAAAATGCTGAGCATCACAACTGAAAGTGCTGAGAAGCAAACCGGAAACTCTCCAAGCTCCATTTTTCCGTTTTCTGCCTTTGTGCAGTTCACTGTGGGGGTGTGTGTGGGACTGGCCACTGTCGGAATGGGACTTTATGCTTTTTAAAATAGTTACAGAGGATATTTATGCACAAGTAGCACTTACACTACAATCACTTTATGCAAATCAGTTAATCATGTGATTTACAAAACTGTTTTTTAATGCTACATTTTGGATAATTTATTTCAATTATCAATTAAATCAAATAAGTTGAATTTCTGTCCTCCTTGATTGAGAATTCTAAAAAAGAGATAAAACTCTTAATATTTAAATATGTAAATATTTGAGTGAGAATTGACATTTGGACATTTATAACAAATATGGTAAATACCAACATTAATAATTGTCCAAATTGTTATACTTTCTAGAGATGCATCAATTCTTTTTTTTTTTTTTTTTAGAAAACATCAGAATTCTTAGATTCTTTTGTTACTGTATTTCATAAAGTGTAAAATTATATGTATAAATAAATAAATTTAAAGATTTGGAGCACCTCAAAGTGTTTTACAATTTGTGGG
This sequence comes from Perccottus glenii, assembly GCA_024416835.2. Classification (NCBI taxonomy): domain Eukaryota; kingdom Metazoa; phylum Chordata; class Actinopteri; order Gobiiformes; family Odontobutidae; genus Perccottus; species Perccottus glenii. The sequence continues at coordinate 27,149,602 of CM044553.2, forward strand.
TAAGGATCAAAATACAAGAATCAAAATTTCCAACTCTATTGAGCCTTTTGTTTCTGAATCATACAGTTTTTTTTATACATATTAAAAGAGTTTATTTTTAAAGTCATTGTAGAAATTGGATATTAATGCTTCATTTGCTCCTTTTTCTAAATACATCTTACAGTCATGGGGTCCCAAAATGGAGCCTTAAGGAACCCCATAAGTGCATTTGTGAGTTATGGTTCTGTTAATAAAAAGTCAAAAGCCAGTCTTGATGTGGTTTTAAATACTTTAATTCATTACAAAGCATACAGTTTTTATTTTTTCATTTAACTCCATCTTGACACATTTGTCATCTGTAAGGGTTGTCTAATTGGACAAAGTTGGAACATAAGCGCAAAAGAATAGCAGAACTATGTACAACAACATGGTTTGAGTGGAAGTGAGAGCGGGATGTTCTACTTGACTCTGTAGAGCACTTTCCTCTGCATACGGTGCTGCAGCTCCCCTCGCCTCAGCATCAGGTGCAGCACTTTGTAGATGGCATGTTCTGGATATTTCTGAAAAAATGTCAAAAAAATAATTATTGATTGTACTGTACAACTAAATGTTTCAAGAAATGTAGGAAGCAAAAGGTATTGTACCACTATTGAGTACAAATTTTACACAATGCACCAGTAATAGTAATTTTATACTTGGCCAATAAACCAAATTATTTATTAATTTTATAATAGAAAATTCGGCTATATTCCAGCTTTTAAAATTGTTCTTTAATCAAAAGATAATGAAAAATATTAAGTAAAATAAAAATGTAAAAACTAGGCTCTTATCGTGGAACCCTACCTTTTATTAATCCCCATTTTACTATAAAGCCATTTTGCAGTATTTTAGTTTACAAATATCCTTCCTAAAAAGAAGAATAATCTCACCCACAGAATCATCAGCATTGCTGGTGACCCCTCCCACTCCCTCTTCAGCCTCCTGCCTTTAGGGAGAGACACTGTCAGGATGCTGAGCTCGGCCCAATACCAGCCTCCCAATATCTCCCTAGACTTTAATCCCCTCCCTCGAAAGACTCCTGCCTTTTTGCACAAGGATTTTACAACCTGTCATAATAGTACAACTGTTTTTTTTTTTTTATTAAAAAAAAACAAAGTATCCAATTGCACTAGTTAGTTACTAGTTAGGATAAAAATTATAATAATGCTCTGCTAATGGACCTTTACACCACTGCTAAATAATGCTCCTATAAAATGTCCCAAACACTGGTGAGAGTGAAACAGCATTTCAATTACTCTGCGTCTTGTGCATGCAGATAATTGTCAATTAAAAGCTCTCTGAATCTTCGACAAATGTTTTTTTTAGATGACCTTAGACTGACCTGTTTGGTAAAGTCCTGTACAATGCTGTGCTCAGAAACCTGCGAGCCAATTGCAAAGCGCCTCTTCAGCTGCTTCTCGACGCGCGACAGCATTTCCTGGTCCTCTTGACTCGTGAAGCCCTCCACACCTGCACACCATGACAACCCAGAAACATGTCATGACTATTAATACTACAAACTGAAGTCCCAAGAAGAGCAGCACCCACCTGACAGGCTGCCGGACAGAGCGGCGTCCAGAGTGGAGACCTGGAAGAGTCTGAGGGCCTCGTCCACCTCCTCCTCTCCGGCCACGGCCTGCAGTTTCATTTTGGCCAGAGACTCAGCGATACGAACTACAGCCTCCAGCTGCCTGCACAACATCAGGCAACACAAATCAGTATTTTGAACTTTTGAATTGTTGCCAAAGACAAAGTTGGTGCATTAACCATAAACTTGAATAAACTTTGTGTGACACCAGAGTCTTGACTTTAATTGCATTTTGCCAATGCCTAAAGAATCTTTGCCCAAGTTTTTCAGTTTTGTGTGGGGAACCTGTCAGATACTTGCTCCTCTTAGTAATGTTTTTCTATTTTTTTATTTCACCTGCAGCTCACACAGTAGAGGATTACAGATGCTGACTTTAATGCAGACAGCAAGGGTCAAAATCAGTTAATGAAACGGTGCCTCATTTTACTGGCAATTTCATTATTGTTATTATATCCTTGTCTTAAACTCAACAAAGGATACCCAAATAGCAGTCTCTAAAACTGAAAGCTGTGGGTGAGGTTGTGTTTTGATGGCTGCTACAAACCTGACCGTTGATAAACGTCTGGTCCAATGTTCCACAACCGGGAAAAAAAGTGGTTACCTGACGGTGATGGGGATGGAGGGCTTCTTGTCGCTCTCTCGTTCATGCTCTCTGGCTCCACTCCTCATAACCACGTATCTGTTCTTCAGCTTCTCAGCAGCGGCCGCAGACAGACGAGGACCACATTTACTGAAGACACCAGACAAAGCCATTACATACACAGTACAAACAGAAACGGTAGAAATATTACCATCACTACTAATACTCACGCTCTGGCATAGGCAATGTATTTCTTGAATGTGGCCAATGGTATCTCTCCCTCAACCCCCTCGGTCTGTGTCTGAGCGCTCAGGTGGACGTTCATCACGTGACGGGCCAGAGTCTGCGGACAAAAACTTAGTGTTAAAAAAACTACCCTTACTACTACATTGTGGGAGTAATTTCTCCCGGTCCTCACCATGTCCCTCTGCTGGTCGTGATGGTCTTTGATGATAAAGATCATGTCGAATCGGGATAGGATGGTGGGCATGAAGTCGATGTTATCCTCGCCCTTAGTGTCGTCCCAGCGGCCAAACACAGAGTTGGCAGCAGCCAGAACCGAGCAGCGGGAGTTCAAGGTGGTGGTGATACCGGCCTGGGAGAACAGACCACAGACGACTTAACACAGAAGCATATATAACTAAGTTAAGTACGTTCTTTATCAGAAGGAGTCTCTAGTTTGTACCAGCATTCAAAGGGGTAATACCTTAGCGATGGAAATGGTCTGCTGCTCCATGGCTTCGTGAATGGCCACTCTGTCATCTTCTCTCATCTAGTTTTGATGATATACACACACATACTATGATTAGGGGCGGCAGTGGCTCAGTGGTAGAGCGGTTGCCCTTCAACCGGAAGGTAGTGGGTTCGATTCCCGCTCTCCCCACAATTCAAAAACTGTCGTTGTGTCCTTGGGCAAGACACTTAACCCACCTTGCCTCGTATGAATGTGTAAGAATGTTGAGTGAATGTATGTGGTGATGGTCGGAGGCCGTGGCGCAAAATGGCTGCCACGTCTCTGTCAGTCTGCCCCAGGGCATCTGTGGCTACAGTTGTAGCTTACCATCACCAGTGTGACTGTGTATGAATGAATAATGGACAGACTGTAAGCGCTTTGAGTCCCTTGGTCCCTCGGGAGTAAAGCGCAATATAAATCCAATCCATTATTATTATTATTATTACTTATCACTACAGCATACTTGTTAAAATACAGTTGCTTCTCTTAAGATTTCTTTACCTTGTCAAACTCATCGATGCACACCACTCCTCCGTCAGCCAGCACCATGGCTCCTCCCTCCATGATGAAGCCCCTTGTGGCAGGGTCCCGTAGAACAGAGGCTGTCAGACCTGCTGCACTGCTGCCTTTACCCGAGGTGTAGATCTGAGGACACCACACACAGACTTAACACACACACAAACACACCTACCATTATTGATCATCTACTAAATCCAGGTTCTGTTGACGTACCCCGATGGGCGAACACCTCTCCACAAACTTCAGCAGCTGAGACTTGGCTGTTCCGGGATCTCCCAGCATCAGCAGGTTGATGTCTCCTCTACGGGTCAGACCATCAGGAAGCCTACAAAAGACAAGGAGGATTACCAACCAATGGCACAAAAAGAAAGTGTACATTGTTTTGGCCTCCTCCGCGACATGTCAGGCAAACCTAAATTCAGGTAAAGTGCCACAGCTGTAAATGTATCTATAATATTAAAAACAACATAAGCCTATTTCAACAAAGATTCCACTAGATTTGTGGTAATGTTTCCAACCAATACTGGGGACTACTGCACAGTTGCTATGAACTGTAGAAATCTATGATTTGAACAATACACAGCAAAAAGGTTGAAGGATGAATAAAAACCATGCTTAAACATGTTCCCATTTGAGCGTCGCATAAAGCTTAAGGGCCTATGGTCTTTTTCTCCTTTGACATTGTAGATAGATGCGCAGTGGACTCTATAACCAGCACAGAAGTAAATAAAATGTATTTTACTTTGTTGCGTCACAAGCGAATAGCTTGAACCTCCTGCTCCCTGTCCCCGAGCAATTGGATCCTACGTTAACCCCACTGTAGTTGCCACCTCTTTGTGTCTTAGACTACGTCCACACGAAGCCGGTGCATTCCCTATCCGATCATTTTTTTCCTCGTTCTAAAAAAAATAAATTCCGTAAACACGGTGTCGCCTCAAGAAATATCTGCGTACACACGAAACCACTGAAACTGACTGAAAACGGTGTAGTATATATGCCAGACCAGTATGGGGCGCTGTAATTCTGCCACAGATATACACTATACACGTGGAAGACTTTGAGCATGCGCGTAACCTTGCGTGCTGCAGCCGACACGTGATGTGATGACATCATTGTTTTACAAAATATACGGATTGGCTGTACACACGAAACCGCAAGGGTGTCGTTTCCAGATTTATCCACTTTAGGACCCGGTTTCAAAAAATAGCACCGGATCCGTGTGGACGAAACGCCAATACGATAAAAAATGTATGCGTATACAGTGATACGCGTCTGTGTGGACGGGCTCTTAGTTTCACATTTATAGACCTATAACTCATAAAAGCTTTAGTAACTCTGGAGCGAGGCAGCTACAGTTAAACAGTAGGACAGAGCTAATAGTAGATGCCTGTGAGCTGTAGGTTTGTAAGCTCATCTTGACTTTTTTAAATAAACATTACCCTGGTAATATCCCTCAATAGTGAGGGATATTGATTTGATACAGTTCCATGACATTAGCTCATTAACTGTGGAATTATAGCGCTTAAACAGTTTGAAAGCTATAGTCCCGAGCACAATTTAAATAGGGACAAACCATGCATGTTTAAAAATGTTTTTTTAATCTACCCTTCACATTGTAAGTCCATTTCCTTTATTTCTAACAAATTTGACGACGGCTCAGTCTGATTGGAATGTCACTCATTTTTGTGATGGGACTAGAATAGTGTAGGCCACTGCGCTGAATACACTCTTAACTGTATTGCCTATGGGCTCACCTCTTCCTGGAGCCTCCGAACAGCAGACAGGTAATGGCCTTCTTCAAGTCATCGCTGCCGTAGATGGACGGAGCCAGAGATCGAGCCAGTGCAGGGTAGACGTCAGGAGTACCGGCCAGCGCCCTCAGCTCCTCCTCTTCCTGTGGAGACACAGATCCTGTAGCTCCACGACCTGACAAAGAACAAAACAAAGGCTTTACCTTCCTCCTGCAAACTACAGAATCTGTCATTAGATTCCATCTTCTTTTACCTGTGCCCTCTGTGTCCACCTGGATTCCCACCACTCGCAGGTATGAAGCCCTAATACCCACTCCCGCAGCCTTCTCTTTGCCTCTGCCTTTAGCAACGGCCATTTTCTTGATGGAGTAGATGCCCAGGATGGTCACCCTGTTTCCGGGGACCACACGGTCACACAGATACCTAAGAGACAAGAGATGTCAAATTAATTCAAACTGTACTTTTATGGTGAAATGCATCCATTTAATCATTGACTGCAGATGACTGACAAACTAAAAATACAATGAAATGCCAATAGATCATCCTTCTGCGAGAGAGGTTTATATAGAATAATTTCTGAACTTTTAGACAAATAAAGTTTTTACTAATAAACATATTTATATGAGAAATAAATGCCAGTTCAGGGCTTGCATTTACAAAAAGGACAAAAACAAAAGGGTGTACAGTCTATAGATTTTATAGTTCAAATCAAGACTGAAAGTGGACGGAACAGCTCACACCTGAACTGAGATAATGTTAGTGTGATCTAAGGCCCTACATAACATGCTCTTTACCTGTCGCAGTAGAGCTGCAGGTGCCGGGGCATCTCTCCGTGAGGCACAGCGTCTGGAGACTCCTGCAGCCGAAGAGTTTGGAAGTCTACACAAACACAGCGGTCTGGGATGATGAAGTACGGGTCCATGGGGCACTTTACTCTTCCAGCGTTCTCTCTGGAAAAAAAAAATTTAAATAAATAAAAGGTTAGAAGATCAGAGTGCTTCACCTTTCATGAACCTTCGAACATTTGGACTAATACTAATACACTCCTTCAAGCATTAAACAGAGAATTTGCTTCTCTGAGGAATAATATTCTATGTTTAAACATGTACTTGTTTTGTGCTGTGATGATTTAAAATGTTTTTCCTACTAATGTTAAGTGAGAACATGATTAAAAGAAGCTGTACTGACGTGTTGCACTTGCGGGGCAGAGCGTATCCCTGCAGTCCTGGGGGCAAGGGGATGTTGTTAATGACGCTGCGACAGCTGCGACACTGCAGACACACTTTGGTGGCTTTGGCCTTCACTGCTGTGGCTGAGATGATGATGCCGTGGACCTTCACAAGACGAGACACCTGCTCTGACTAAAGAGAAAACACAGACAATCATAGTTACTAAAAAGGTTAAAACTGAAAGCATCTAAAGTTGTCAAAACTGTCTTACGAGTAATATCTAATGTCTAATGTATCTAATGAGTGCATTGTACCTTAAGGTTGCGAATAGAAGCATGATGGGCGTCGCTCTTCAGCATGACCTGGATGTCCTCCACTGTCTCCTCTCCGACAGGACGAGGGCGAGTCACCTCATCGGCGACCTCCTTAGCTGCCTCCTCCAGCTGCAACACAACCACCAACAGGTGGAGACGTTAACACAACAGGCCAGAAGCTGTACATAAAAATATATTTCTCTACATACCAGAGGCAGGTTCTCAGTGGGCAGTTTGTAGAGACAGTCAGAGAGGTCCTCGTCGAAACTGGCCAGGTCTTCCATCTCCACCTCCACCCAGTATTCGCCCAGAGTGTAGTGTCTTTTCAGCTCATCTCTGATCAACACAAACACTTTTAATATCATACATACATAATATGGTCCACAATAAAAACAGAAACTAAAATTAATATAATTTGTGAAAGTATTTTTAATCTTTTTGTTCCTTTGTGAATTTTTTTAATAATTCATTCTTACACATCTCTTCCATCCCTGCACGTTCTGAAATAATTCATAAATTAAAACGTATATAAATGATGGGGGCCTACAAACTTCAGGCTAAGGATTTTAAAGACTTGTGGCATGAATCATAGAAATTGATAAACCATTTGTTTATTCAACTTTCAATATGCCTAATAAGCCTCAAGATTAGCATTTGCCCCTAGCCCCCCCAAACTTTCTAAAAGATTAACACTTTAATACACGGTTGTTGTTAGGTATGTAAGGTTTTGGAACATATAAATTAAATAAAATGGATTGTGTTCTTCCATGACAGGACAGTTTCCAATATGGCATGACCTACTTCTGCACCCTACTCCTAATAGGAGCATTATAGGTGAAAAGGCCTTCTAGTGTACTTTAAAATAGCCTTTATTACCTGTATTTGTAAGTGAAGCCGGTTCGGTCCGTGCCCACTCTGAACTGCCGGAGGAACTCTCTGAAGCGCTTCTTGATGTGGATCCTCTTCTGTCCACCTTCATCCAAACCGGGCCCATCTCCTCCACCAAAGTTGTCGCTGTAATACACTCCAGGGTCGTCGAAACCAGACATTTTCAAGCAGAATGCGAACTTACACTCAGGAAAAGTTTAAAATCAGTACTGTGGACAGCGTTTTTGTTAAGCTTTGTCCAAGAAATGTTTAAGTGGCTTTGTCAAATCTGCTGCAAAGAAACAGACGCGCGGCAAACACTGACCTCTTTCCTGTCTGTTTCCCGCGAGTGGCTTCACGCGCCGCCTTTCTGCTCTACTTTCATTGGCTGTAGGAAGCATTGCAAACTGCTATAGGCCAAAACACGACATGGACGTCGTTGCGAAGGAGGGGCTTGTGGACAAGACTGGCGCGAAAAAGACAACAGTAGGAGGAGGGGAAGCATGAGGAGAAAAAGACGAGAGAAACACTGCAGCATGGCTAAATAAATAAGAAAAGCACATTTGATGTTTGTTCTGTGGCAAATGTACGTCCCTATCAAGCCGCTCAGACACGACCTCACAAAAGCCTCAGCGATATACCTTCGCCCACCAGAGGGCAGACTCCAAAAAGCAGAACTACTGTATACTGAGAAACACCATGGCGACTTTATGTATGAAAAACATGTTTACAGCCTGCTACAAAAAATGTTTCTCAGGGGTGTTCCATAAAACTAGTTAACCCAATAAGCCAGGCTTATTTGGGGCGGCAGTGGCTCAGTGGTAGAGCGGTCGTCCTTTAACTGGAAAGTAGTAGGTTCGATTCCCACTCTCCCCACAGTTCAAACTGTCGTTGTGTCTTTGGGCAAGACACATAACCCACCTTGCCTACAGTGGTGTTCCAGCTGTAACATTGGTGAATGGAACCTTAATGTAAGTCGCTTTGAATGAAAGTGTCTGCTAAAATGACTAAATGGATAAGTCTGGCTCATTTTGTTAAAATTTCTGTTCCATAAAACAGGCTCATCCTGAGTCACTGTGGAAACTTATGCAGGCAGCTTACCCTGGTCCGGATCAGCTTTAAGCTCAGGCTTAGCAAAATCAGAGAACATTTATCACAAAGTAAGTGTAAAAGCACTCATTTTAGAGTTGTCTCTCTAATGTTTATAATTATCTTTACTAACAAATAGAGCCATCAAACTAATTATGAGATTGATTATAATATAGGCTACATGAGACTGGCAGTTTGTTTTGGTGTTTCATTTAAATGATGGCATATTACAATCCTAAATATCACATGTTAATACATAATGTCAATTGCAATGGGTGACAAGTTCAGAGGGGTTATAAGACAGAAGGGGAGGGTAGATGGAGAGTTTGGTGGCAAGAAAAGCAGAGAGATAAGAAGGGTCAATGAAATTAAGGTTACAAAAAGTTATTCAACTTTTTGTTTTTGGAGACTGGAAAAAGAATGTTAATGTTGAAACTGATGGCCAGGTGGTCTGATATATAGAGATTTTGGCTGGAGTCTGGAGAGGTTGTCTATTGAGAGACCAGTGGAAGTTGTGACCATGGCTGTGAGTGGGAAATGTTGAGTAATGTTGAAACAATATTCAGAATTCAGTGGCAAGTTTGCAGTCATTAATGTTTGTGTGAATGGATCTCCATCTCATCATAAATGTATGATGAGATGGCACTTTCTTACTACTTTGGCGGTTTCTTTAAACTTTGACTGCTAAACTGCTTTCCACTGCTAAACTAAAACAAATTTTAACATGTAAGAATCATCTTATCATCCATAATTTTATTACAACCAGATTGGACTATTGCAACTCACTATATATTGGACTTCCACACACTGTTCTAACTTTAGGTAGTCCAAAATGCAACAGCCAGGTTTTTAACAAGCAGCATAAAGAGAGACACATTACTTGGTCCCTTAGGTCTTCCACCCAGCACTTATTAACAATTCCTCCACCTCACCTCAAAACGAAAGGAGATCGTGCATTTTCAGTTATTGCCCCTAAACTGGAACATCCTACCACTCCATATTAAATGCACCTTGTCTACTGATGGGTTTAAAACTCTGTTAAAGACACAAATTTGTTTTTAACAGAGTCACACCTTGGCTTTCAGTTTAGCTTATGATTATTATATACTTTTATTTAGAATATTTGGGCTGATTGCTATGTTTTTGTGTGGGAGGAAGAAAGGAACCGGCAAGAGATTGTTGGGCTCACCTCTATGCACAGCTTGGGCTCTGGAACCACACTCTTTCAGAGAGGCTGGACTCTCTACCACTCTGGAGTTTTCAGCGGTGAGAGGCGGTTGGCTGGTGTGGGTTTGCCTATAGCCCCCCAGCTCAACCGCCATGTGTTGGAGTTCACCCCGGTGAACGAGAGGGCCGCTTCCCTGCACCTTCGGGTCGGGAATAGGTCTCTCACTGTTGTTTGTGCTTACGGGCCTACTGGAGGACTTCAACGCTCACATGGGCAGCCACAGTGACACCTGGAGGAGCGTGATTGGGAGGAACGACCCACCCCCCCAATCTGAATCCGAGCGGTGTTCTGTTATTGGACTTCTGTGCTAGTCACAGCTTGTCCATAACGAACACCATATTCAAGCATAAGGGTGTCCACCAGTGGTACCGGGAAACCCTAGACCGGAGGTCAATGATCGACTTGTGGTTGTTTCATCTGACCTCCAGCCAAATGTCTTGGACACTCAGGTAAAGAGAGAGACGGAGCTGTCAACGTCACCACGACACGTCTTCCACTGAGAAAGCAGAGGCCGAGGGCTCGGAGATGGACTCTTCCGCCTCCCTGGGAAAATCTATGCCAGAGGAGTGGAAAGGAAAATTTGGCCAATAGTCAAACCCTGGAATCAAGAGGTATGCATAATAATAAGGTAAGGTAATGCGTTTTTTTTTTTCCCGGTTGTGGAACATTGGACCAGACCTATACTCTCTCCAGGGTTCATGGGAGTTTGCCCAACCAGGCCACATGTGTTTTGTAGATCTGAAGAAGGCATTCGACTGTGTCCTGTGGAGGGTGCTCTGGGAGTATGGGGTCCGGGGCCCTCTGCTAAGGGCTGTCCAGTCCCTTTACGAATAGAGCAGGAGTTTGATTTGCATTGACAGCAATAAGTCAGACTTCCCGGTGTATGTTGGACTCTGCCAGGGCTGCCCTTTTGTCACAGTTCTGTTCTCAATGCTCACTCTGTCAGGGCACAGAAAAGGGAATGCCGAAAAAAAAATGTCGTAAATTGAAACTCTTAATTCATTATGAGGTATACAAAGAAAATTTGCATGTTTTCAATCAAACCTTACAAAAAGCAAGAGAAATATTCTTCTCAGAGATTATCAACAACAGCAGTAACAACTCACGTGTCCTGTTTGCTACAGTGAACAGATTAACAAACCCTCCAGCTCCATTTCCCTTCAGAATTAGTTTCCACCACTAAATGCAATGAGTTTGCATTGTTTTTCAACGACAAGGTTCAAGGCATCAAACATGCGATAAGTCAACAGGACATACAACAACACTGCAGCCACCTAGGAGACACTTGGTTGGGTTAACACATTTTACACCCATTAATGACAGAACAATTGAAAAAACTGTCTCCAGCCTGAGTTCATCCACCTGCTGCCTCGATGTTTTACCCACTATATTTCTAAAATCAGTACTAAGCAGTTTGTTACCACAACTCACTGATATAGTCAATAATTCCTTACAGTCTGGAACATTTCCAAGGGCCTTAAAAACTGCTGTCATTAAGTCGGCAAGGGCAGTGGCTCAGTGGGTAGGGCAGTTGTCCTTCAACCGGAAGGTAGGCGGTTCAATTCCCGCTCTCCCCCAAAGTTCATACTGTCGTTTGTGTCCTTGGGCAAGACACTTAACCCACCTTGCCTCCAGTTGCTGTAACACTGGTAATTACATTAGAACAATGTAAGTCGCTTTGGATAAAAGCGTCAGCTAAATGAATAAATGTAAATGTAAGTCTCTCCTAAAGAAGAGCAGTCTTGATGCTACAGTACTCAACAACTATCGGCCCATATCAAACCTGCCATTTTTAGGTAAAGTCATCGAAAAGATTGTATATCAGCAACTTAATGATTTTCTATTACTTAACAACTGCTTTGATCCCTTTCAGTCAGGAATCAGGCCCCATCACAGACTGAGACTGCACTTATCAAAGTCACAAATGACAGCCTTCTGAGCACTGACGCGGGCAAAGTCTCTGTCTTAGTTCTGCTGGACTTGAGTGCTGCGTTTGATACAGTGGACCATGGAATCCTGTCACAAAAATTAGAGGAATGGATAGGTATCACTGGAACTGCCCTTAAATGGTTTCAGTCATTTAAGGGCAGTCATTGTCATTGAAGACAGGAAGTACTTTGTTTCGGTTGGTAACTGTGTATCAGACCAAATGGCCCTGACATGTGGGGTTCCACAGGGGTCTATCTTGGGACCCCTATTATTCAATCTCTACATGCTTCCTTTAGGCCAGTTAATACACAGCTGGGGCGTATCCTACCATAATTATGCAGATGACACTCAGATTTACATTTCACTCACAGCAGGTGAAAATGGACCAATCCATTCACTGTGTCACTGCATTGAACAGATAGACATGTGGATGCAAAATAATTTCCTCCAACTAAACAGAAACAAGACTGAACTAATCATCTTTGGGCCAAAGAAACAAAGAGAAAGTGTCAGCAGTCACCTCGAGTCTCTTTCTCTAAAATCTAAAAATCAGGTTAGAAATCTAGGGGGAGGAAATACGCTCTGAGTTCCTCAAGTCTCTGGATGTTGTGGGGCTGTCTTGGCTGACACGCCTCTGCAACATTGCATGGCGTTTGGGGACGGTACCTCTGGACTGCCAGATCAGGGTGGCAAGAAGGAGGACCGGAGGGTGTGTTCCAACTACAGAGCGATCACACTCCTCAGCCTCTCTGGGAAAGTCTATGCCAGGGTACTGGAGAGGAGAATGTGGCCGATAGTCAAACCTCGGAGGAACAATGCGTTTTTTGTACCGGTTGGGGAACACTGGACCAGCTCTATACCCTCTCCAGGGTGCTGGAGGGTTTATGGGGGTTTGCCCAACCAGTCCACATGTGCTTTGTGGATCTGGAGAAGGCATTCGACTGTGTCCCTCGTGGCGCCCTGTGGGGGTGTTCTGGGAGTATGGGATCCGAGGCCCTTTGCTAAGGGCTGTTTGGTCCTTGTACAACCGGATCTTGTCTCTGCTTTTTGTAGATGATGTTGTTCTGTTGGCTCCATCAAGCCAGAACCTTCAGTGTGCACTGGGGGTCCTCCAAGTCTGAGACCAGTCTGTCTAAGTCGGAAAAGGGTGGCTTGCCCCCTTCAGGTTTGTGGAGAGCTCCTGCCTCCAGTGGAGGAGTTTAAGTATCTTGTGGTCTTGTTCACGAGAATGAGATTGACAGACGGACGGATCGGTGCAGCTTCTGCAGTAATATGGTCGATATAACGGGCTGTTGTGGTAAAGAACGAGCTGAGCTGCAAGTCAAAGCTCTCGATTTACCGGTCGATCTACGTTCCTACTCTCACCTATGGTCATGAGCTTTGGGTCATGACCGAAAGAACAAGATCCCAGATACAAGCGGCCGAAATGAGCTTTCTCCACAGGGTGTCGGGGTGCTCCCTTAGAGATAGGGTGAGGAGCTCAGTCACTCCATCGAGAGGAGTCATGAAGTGGCTCGGGCATCTGTTTCGGATGCCTCCTGGACGCCTCCCTAGGGAGGTGTTCCGGGCATGTCCCACCAGTAGGAGGCCTTGGGGAAGACCTAAGACACGCTGGAGGGACTATGTCTCTCGGCTGCCCTGGGAACGCCTTGGTATACCCCCGGAAGAGCTGGAGGAAGTGTTTGGGGAAAGGGAAGTCTGGGCGTGTCTGCTTAGACTGCTGCCCCCGCGACCCGGCCCCGGATAAGCAGTAGAAGATGGATGGATGGAAATATGACAGTGGTCACTAAAACTAAGTGGGGAAACACCAATAGTCCTAAACCCATGTCCATTCCCCTGTACAAACCCCTGTCTAATACCAGTCTTAAACTCCTGTCTAAAATCCCAAAACAAACATTAGCCTAATTCTGCACGATTGAACGTCAGGAAAGCCAAAGTCAAAGCTGCAATGGCTGGGAATCAAACCCAGGTCAACTGCTTGGAAGGCAGCTATGCTCACCACTATACCACCATGGCCCTTATCCTACAGCTATAAAGTGGCTTGAAACATGCAAATTACCAGGGGTAGGAAGAAAGACACAAAGCTAAAGGTACTGCAACTGATTCCAGATCTGAAGGTTGCGTGCTCAAATTATGGCAGGGTCAACAATTTTAAATGTAGAAGGTTGAGATAATCTGGAAAACTTGCTGAAATCCGTTGCATTAAAAAAAGCGAGAAATGTCTCCCCATTTGCAGTGCTCTTCTACCACGATTGTCTGCCAGGGGTTGCAGTTTCTTTTTGAGAACAACTGGCATAATTAGGACTTTGTTAGCGTGTACATAAAGTGGATCGAATGATCCCTATTGCTTTAAACCTATAACATTAGGTGCTTTTGGGATGAGTGCGAGTCAGTAGGCATAAGGTCTGAAGGTCACCACCTCATAGCAGTGTAAGGCTGAATTTGAAATTGGTTATAAGCTTAGGAAATGTCCTATATCTTTTGAACTGACCCGGATGTATTTCATGGTCGCCATGATAAGAGCTGTCCGAATTCCCACTTTAGTAAAAATAATAAATATCTGCACAAAGTACATTTTATAAAAGACACTGCTCTTGAGCTACTGACACTTATACCTGACCTTTATTGTACACTTTTAATGTTTGCTGCAGTAAAACCCCTCTTTGAAAAAAACAAAGCTCAAGCTGTGTGGCTCATTTGCATAAATTCACAACAGCATTCACCATTTGTCATTAACGCTAATAAATAAATGAAAAGGACATTGCTCTGGTGGATTATTTGATCAGACCAGGACAAGGACCTGACCAAGACTTTGGGTGAATTACAGCTGTTGGAAATGTTACGGTCGTTGAGTCTTTTCTGTATTGAATAGACTACATACTGTGCTGTTGTGTGGGTTTCACTGTTGGTTGTAAAACATGTAATGATGATCTTTAGTTTTGTACAGAGCTCTTTATTCAAACAGACAAACATTACTGGTGTGGTGTCGCTGACATTATTTCTCTAAATTGTCCTGTATCCTCGTTAAACGCTATGCTCGACGGAGGAGAAGGTGCACTTGCTGTAGTTAATTTTTGGGATGTGTAGTTTATATTAAGCCGCTGCGTGTTAATGTAACTTCCCCTTGTGTTTCCACTGAGAGGTTAGTGGAGTCGGATTGTGGAAACACCTCTGAAGCACTTTTCCTTTATTAGTAAGAAACCTCCTAATGTCTTACTGTTGGCCTCATGACATAGGTCACAAAGATTAAGGAAAGGTGGTTAGGAACAGGAATCAGGAGCTGTTGTCTCGTAGATTGTGAATCAAAAATTGTTTCAAAGCTGATAGATAGCCGATAAACATTTGCTTTCAGATGGTTTGTGAACCAAAGGAATGTTTAGACATGTTAATCTAAATGATGGAAACTTAACAAAGGGACAAGGAGATGGCGGTTTCGGCTATAGTTTGGGCAGAGGACATTTAACGACACCAAGGCTGTTGTGTTTTTCACGTGCGGACTTACTCTGTAGTCAACGGGGCTGTCCGTTGACAGTATTCGATAAGAAAACTGGAAGCCAAGAGAGGAAGATTTTTGGCTAGCAGCCAGTTTTTATCAACTTTGGCCGGGGCGTGTCCTATGCACTCTTCCGGCGGAAGGGGAAATTGCTTGGGACATTTAAACGGAGTTAAACTAAAGTTTTTAAAACATTCCTTTTGTTTTACCATATTTTCATAACACACACCAAAAACATTTGTACTTGTAGGATTATACAAAGAAAAGGTAGAGTATTATGAATATGCAGAATATTGTTGAAACATTCATTATATTTCATTACAACAAAACGGAAACCATAAACTGGGGTAGGGAGTTATTTGGTCACAACTCCGTGTCCTTGAAAAGAACAATATAAACAACACAATATAAAAAAATACATTTTCCTTTAATGCAATAATTACGAAATTGTCTTTTGATGATTGGATAGAGTCATTCGTCCATTAACTGCGGGCGGCAGTAGCTCAGTGGTAGAGCGGCCGTCCTTCAACCGGAAGGTAGTAGGATTGATTCCCGCTCGCCCCACAGTTCATACTGTCGTTGTGTCCTTGGGCAAAACACTTAACCCACCTTGCCTTGGAGCGCTGTCCGGCAGCTGCACCGGTGTGGTCTGCAACCTCAGTGTGTCTTCTATGTATACAATGTAATAGGTTGCACCACCCTCTCACATTTCACTGCTGGTTATATATGCTGTATGTAATTTGGTATGTGACAAATAAAGTAATCTTAATCTTAAAACCACCAGGGGGTAGTGTCTGACCATTGTAGAAAGGCCAGGGGCTTCTGGGAGATTTAAACACATTCCTGGGGGAATAAGGAGGTTATGTTTCAACAGTTCAATAGCCTTCGTATCTCCGAAGATTTACGAGTGTTCTGGCATCAGGTAGACTAGCTCACATCTTCCTGTGAGGCTACCCAGAGTCATAAGCGGAGCTCATCCATGACTTTAAACACTGACCATCTGGGGGATGGTCAGTCTGTGTGGGGAATCCGGAGACTGATCTGCTACACTACTTTCTATTGTTTTATACCAAAGATTAGAAGAGAAAAGATGGTTTTCTCCCGTATCTAACTCTATCTTATTAGAATGGTAAATCATATCATCATCCTTTTCAAAAAAATTTGATGATATATCATTTAGGCAAGGCAAGGCAAGGCAATTTTATTTATATAGCACAATTCATACACTGGGTAACTCAAAGTGCTTTACAGGATGAAAAGACAATTTACAAGATTTATATTAAGAAACATAAGAAAAAATAAATAAACATTTTTTTAATTTACTGCAGTATGTGATGGCCATTTATCTAGTGTATCATTTATTAGTGTGTCTAACATTAGTATCTTCCTTTGTGATCCAATACGGGGTACAGGTACCTTTTCAATCCGCGGGAATAAAATTGTTAATTACCATATATTGAATTGGACATTTGCCTGTAAAACCAAGATTTTGACGAATTATACCTGTGGTGATTGCCTTCACACAGACCAAAGGTGATATCATGAAATATTAATGTCATTAGCAAATGCATGTTTAATGTTTGATCATATTTTTAATTACATTTAATAAGAGGAAGTGTTTCAACTGCATGTCATCTTTAACTCACAGTTCCTGTGTCTGGTCTGAATGTAGCAAGATAACTCCTTATATGTACTTGTTTTTCTAACCTACTGCCAAAACCCGCCCTGCGCGGTTGGGAGAGGCAGACTGACTGTGAAACTCAATAAAAAGGCCGGGAGAACAAGTGGCCAGTTGGAGATTTCTGTAGACAGAGCAGATTGCTACAGAGGTGGGACGAGCCAGTCAGTGCGCCACTTGTTCTCCCCATGCATGTAAAAAACCTAAGTTTAGTCTGACCCTATTATTTTATTCACAATTGGTTGAAGGTTGATCTCCATAGAAATCTGTTATCTCTACACTGTTTTGTGTATTGATTTTTTGACAACAAATCAGAAAACAAATGAACAAAAACCAAAAACGTCACAATAAAGAAAACAAAATAACAAAACCAGAAACTTAACGACAAATCAGAAAACAAATGAACTAAACCGAAAACACAATGACAATTAAGAAAACAATATAACAAAACCAAAAACACAAAAACAAATCAGAAAGCAAAGTAACAAATCAGAAAACAAAATAATTAAACCAAAAACTTATTAACAATTCAGAAAACAAAATAACAAAACAAAAAACACAAATAAAAAAAAAAATAACAATGAACAAAAATGTGACAATAAAGAAAACAAATGAACAAAACTGTAGTGTGTGTGTGTCTGTGTGTACTGTGTGTGTAGTGTGTGTGTGTAGTTGTGTAGTGTGTGTACACACGTGGACAAAAATGTTGGTACCCTTTGGTCAATGAAAGAAAAACTCACAATGGTCACAGAAAAAACTTTGTTCTGACAAAAGTAATAATAAATTAAAGCCGCAAGCGGCGATAAAGGCCCTCGCCTCCCTTGAGACCGCGGGGACACATATATTCGGAGGATTGCATGTCGTGCTTTAAAGCAAATTTGGAGCTGTTTAGATGAAAACCCTTTAGCACAAAGTGGACGATTTAGGTGGTCATGTATTCCACCCAACATTTTCTGTTGAGAAGGATCCTGGCAATTGGGAAATGGCATTTATTTCCCAATAGTTGCCTCTTCACAGACTCATTACGACCACAGCCACAAATCTATCAAAAACAAATTGATAACTTTTTGCACACGTGTCTAGATGATACTCACCAAATTTGGAGCTGTTTAGATGAAAAGCCTTTAGACACAAGGGGTGCAATTTAGGTGGTCACGCATACACCCAACATAGTAGATTTCCTGTTGAGTTTACGATATGGCTGTAATACATTTTTCTGTTCGCCCTGAGGTGTCCTATGGATGTACCAAGTTTCATTTTTCTACGTTGGAAAAAAGTTACTTTCACTTTCCATAGGCCCAATGTATTTTGACTTTTGTAGGGATCGCCACTGAGTCATTTTTCATATTTTTTTCGCGACTTCAAATACATAAATTTTTCGAGCTTGAAGTCTGGGACCAATAAAAATTACTTTTAGTTGCACGTTTACTGGGTCAAATTGAGGATCATTTTGCAGAAAAATTATAATAAAAAAAATATACCAAATTATAATAAAATAAAATATAACTCGAGCAAAAAAGTCTAGAAAAACGCTTGTCTATTTTACATACATGTGTTTAGCTCATTTTGCCCAAGTTTGGTGTCTGTGGAATGAAGCAGCTATTTTCTGAGTTCTTTTAAAAAGAGGTGTATTTTAAGTCGGTTCACATTTTCAATTCAAAATGGCCGCCTTCCCGTGTGTGATAGGGTGTGGTCCCCATTGGCTTTTTTGTTCATAAGCCCATGCTGGATGTGTAAATGTAGTTTCATTTGCCTACGACAAACTAAAATTTTCACTTCCCATTGACTTTTTCCAAATATTTGGGACGTTGCTATGGCAACACATTTATAGATAGGGGTGGTTGTCATTGGCTTTTATGCTCGTCATGACATAAGAGATGTGTGTACCAAATTTTATGTCTCTATGACAAACTAAATTCTTGGGTCCCATTATAAGTTTGTAGGGGGCGCTGGAGAGCCATTTCTAAAGATAACCCTTTTATTTACATATTTTTGTGTTCAGGTCATGAATGTGCACAAACGCCTTTTTGGGTCCAACTCGATCCGAGAAGCCGTTTGAGAGTTAAGAGACGTTTTATTTTCACAAAAATGGCCACCTCGTTACAGGCTTGCCACACCCATACCCGATAAGATATCAACAACAAAGTCACAACTTTGGTTGGCACATGTGTCTAGATGATACTCACCAAATTTGGGGCCATTTAGATTAAAACACAATGATTTGCATCTTTCTGCGCAAAGAAGTGCGAATTTAGTGGCGCGCCTTTCACCCCACATGGCGGACTTCCTGTTAAGTTTAGGGTGTGACTGTCATTGACTTTTCTGTTTGCCCTGAGGTGTCCTATGGATATACCAAGTTTCATTTTCTACGTTGGAAAAAGTTACTTTCACTTTCCATAGGCCCAATGTATTTTGACTTCTGTAGGGTCGCCACTGAGTCATTTTCGTATTTTTTTCGGCGACTTCAAATACATAAATTTTTGCCAGGCTTGAAGTCTGGGACCAATAAAAATGACTTTTAGTTGTTCGTTTACTGGGTTAAATTGAGGATCATTTTACAGAAAAATTATAATAAAAATATATACCGAATTATAATAAAAAAATATAACTCGAGCAAAAAGTCTAGAAAAACACTTGTCTCATTTACATACATGTGTTTAGCTCATTTTGCCCAAGTTTGGTGTCTGTGGAATGAAGCAGCTTTTTCTGTGTACTTTTAAAAAGAGGTGTATTTTAAGTCGGTTCACATTTTCAATTCAAAATGGCCGCCTTCCTGTGTGTGATAGGGTGTGGTCCCCATTGGCTTTTTGTTCATAAGCCCATGGTGGATGTGTACCAAGTTTTATTTGCCTACAACAAACTAAAAATTTCACTTCCCATTGACTTTTTCACATTTTTGGGACGTTGCTATGGCAACACACATTTTATAGATAGGGGTGGTTGTCATTGGCTTTTATGCTCGTCATGACATAAGAGATGTGTACCAAATTTTATGTCTCTATGACAAACTAAATTCTTGGGTCCCATTATAAGTTTGTAGGGGCGCTGGAGAGCCATTTCTAAAGATAACCCTTTTATTTACATATTTTTGTGTTCAGGTCATGAATGTGCACAAACGCCTTTTTAGGTCCAACTCGATCCGAAGCGTTTGAGGATTAAGAAGGCGTTTTATTTTCACAAAAATGGCCACCTCGTTACAGGCTTGCCACACCCATACCCGATAAGATATCAACAACAAAGTCACAACTTTGGTTGGCACACGTGTCTAGATGATACTCACCAAATTTGGGGCCATTTAGATTAAAACACAATGATTTGCATCTTTCTGCGCAAAGTGCGATTTTAGTGGCAGCCTTTCACCCACATGGCGGACTTCCTGTTAAGTTTAGGGTGTGACTGTCATTGACTTTTCTGTTTGCCCTGAGGTGTCCTATGGATATACCAAGTTTCATTTTTCTACGTTGGAAAAAGTTACTTTCACTTTCCATAGGCCCAATGTATTTTGACTTTTGTAGGGGTCGCCACTGAGTCATTTTTCGTATTTTTTTGGCGACTTCAAATACATAAATTTTTGCCAGGCTTGAAGTCTGGGACCAATAAAAATGACTTTTAGTTGTTCGTTTACTGGGTTAAATTGAGGATCATTTTACAGAAAAATTATAATAAAAAATATATACCGAATTATAATAAAAAAATATAACTCGAGCAAAAAGTCTAGAAAAACACTTGTCTCATTTACATACATGTGTTTAGCTCATTTTGCCCAAGTTTGGTGTCTGTGGAATGAAGCAGCTTTTTCTGTGTACTTTTAAAAAGAGGTGTATTTTAAGTCGGTTCACATTTTCAATTCAAAATGGCCGCCTTCCTGTGTGTGATAGGGTGTGGTCCCCATTGGCTTTTTGTTCATAAGCCCATGGTGGATGTGTGTACCAAGTTTTATTTGCCTACAACAAACTAAAAATTTCACTTCCCATTGACTTTTTCACATTTTTGGGGACGTTGCTATGGCAACACATTTATAGATAGGGGTGGTTGTCATTGGCTTTTATGCTCGTCATGACATAAGAGATGTGTGTACAAAATTTTATGTCTCTATGACAAACTAAATTCTTGGGTCCCATTATAAGTTTGTAGGGGCGCTGGAGAGCCATTTCTAAAGATAACCCTTTTATTTACATATTTTTGTGTTCAGGTCATGAATGTGCACAAACGCCTTTTGGGTCCAACTCGATCCGAGAAGCGTTTGAGAGTTAAGAAGGCGTTTTATTTTCACAAAAATGGCCACCTCGTTACAGGCTTGCCACACCCATACCCGATAAGATATCAACAACAAAGTCACAACTTTGGTTGGCACACGTGTCTAGATGATACTCACCAAATTTGGGGCCATTTAGATTAAAACACAATGATTTGCATCTTTCTGCGCAAAAGTGCGATTTTAGTGGCGCGCCTTTCACCCCACATGGCGGACTTCCTGTTAAGTTTAGGGTGTGACTGTCATTGACTTTTCTGTTTGCCCTGAGGTGTCCTATGGATATACCAAGTTTCATTTTCTACGTTGGAAAAAGTTACTTTCACTTTCCATAGGCCCAATGTATTTTGACTTTTCTAGGGGCCGCCACTGAGTCATTTTTAGTATTTTTTTAGGACTTCAAATACATACATTTTTGCCGGGCTTGAAGTCTGGGACCAATAAAAATGACTTTTAGTTGTTCGTTTACTGGGTTAAATTGAGGATCATTTTGCAGAAAAATTATAATAAAAAATATATACCAAATTATAATTAAAAAAATATAACTCGAGCAAAAAGTCTAGAAAAACACTTGTCTCATTTACATACATGTGTTTAGCTCATTTTGCCCAAGTTTGGTGTCTGTGGAATGAAGCAGCTTTTTCTGTGTACTTTTAAAAAGAGGTGTATTTTAAGTCGGTTCACATTTTCAATTCAAAATAACCGCCTTCCTGTGTGTGATAGGGTGTGGTCCCCATTGGCTTTTTGTTCATAAGCCCATGGTGGATGTGTGTACCAAGTTTTATTTGCCTACAACAAACTAAAAATTTCCACTTCCCATTGACTTTTTCACATTTTTGGGGCGTTGCTATGGCAACACATTTATAGATAGGGGTGGTTGTCATTGGCTTTTATGCTCGTCATGACATAAGAGATGTGTGTA
Organism: Perccottus glenii; assembly: GCA_024416835.2. Taxonomy (NCBI): domain Eukaryota; kingdom Metazoa; phylum Chordata; class Actinopteri; order Gobiiformes; family Odontobutidae; genus Perccottus; species Perccottus glenii. The sequence goes on from CM044553.2 coordinate 27,171,732, forward strand.
CAAAATTTTATGTCTCTATGACAAACTAAATTCTTGGGTCCATTATAAGTTTGTAGGGGCGCTGGAGAGCCATTTCTAAAGATAACCCTTTTATTTACATATTTTTGTGTTCAGGTCATGAATGTGCACAAACGCCTTTTTGGGTCCAACTCGATCCGAGAAGGCGTTTGAGAGATAAGGCGTTTTATTTTCACAAAAATGGCCACCTCGTTACAGGCTTGCCACACCCATACCCGATAAGATATCAAAAACAAAGTCACAACTTTGGTTGGCACACGTGTCTAGATGATACTCACCAAATTTGGGGCCATTTAGATTAAAACACAATGATTTGCATCTTTCTGCGCAAAGTGCGATTTTAGTGGCGCGTTTCACCCCACATGGCGGACTTCCTGTTAAGTTTAGGGTGTGACTGTCATTGACTTTTCTGTTTGCCCTGAGGTGTCCTATGGATATACCAAGTTTCATTTTTCTACGTTGGAAAAAAGTTACTTTCACTTTCCATAGGCCCAATGTATTTTGATTTTGTAGGTCGCCACTGAGTCATTTTTCGTTTTTTTTGACTTCAAAACATACCATTTTTGCCAAGCTTGAAGTCTGGGACCAATAAAAATGACTTTTTGTGCATGTTCACTGGGTCAAATTTAGGATCATTTGGTCACAATAAAGATAAAAAAAAAAAAAAAAAAAAATCCGAGCAAAAACAATAGGCCCTCCGGCCATCACGGCTCGGGCCTAAATATATACCGAATTATAATAAAAAAAAATATAACTCGAGCAAAAAAGTCTAGAAAAACACTTGTCTCATTTACATACATGTGTTTAGCTCATTTTGCCCAAGTTTGGTGTCTGTGGAATGAAGCAGCTTTTTTCTGTGTACTTTTAAAAAAGAGGTGTATTTTAAGTCGGTTCACATTTTCAATTCAAAATGGCCGCCTTCCTGTGTGTGATAGGGTGTGGTCCCCATTGGCTTTTTTGTTCATAAGCCCATGGTGGATGTGTGTACCAAGTTTTATTTGCCTACAACAAACTAAAAATTTCACTTCCCATTGACTTTTTTCACATTTTTTGGGACGTTGCTATGGCAACACATTTATAGATAGGGGGTGGTTGTCATTGGCTTTTATGCTCGTCATGACATAAGAGATGTGTGTACAAAATTTTATGTCTCTATGACAAACTAAATTCTTGGGTCCATTATAAGTTTGTAGGGGCGCTGGAGAGCCATTTCTAAAGATAACCCTTTTATTTACATATTTTTGTGTTCAGGTCATGAATGTGCACAAAGCGCCTTTTTGGGTCCAACTCGATCCGAGAAGGCGTTTGAGATAAGGCGTTTTATTTTCACAAAAATGGCCACCTCGTTACAGGCTTGCCACACCCATACCCGATAAGATATCAACAACAAAGTCACAACTTTGGTTGGCACACGTGTCTAGATGATACTCACCAAATTTGGGGCCATTTAGATTAAAACACAATGATTTGCATCTTTCTGCGCAAGTGCGATTTTAGTGGCGCGCGTTTCACCCCACATGGCGGACTTCCTGTTAAGTTTAGGGTGTGACTGTCATTGACTTTTCTGTTTGCCCTGAGGTGTCCTATGGATATACCAAGTTTCATTTTCTACGTTGGAAAAAGTTACTTTCACTTTCCATAGGCCCAATGTATTTTGATTTTGTAGGGTCGCCACTGAGTCATTTTTCGTATTTTTTTTAGCGTCTTCAAATACATACCATTTTTGCCGAGCTTGAAGTCTGGGACCAATATAATGACTTTTTGTGCATGTTCACTGGGTCAAATTTAGGATCATTTGGTCACAATAAAGATAAAAAAAAAAAAAAAAAAATCCGAGCAAAAACAATAGGCCCTCCCGGCCATCACCGGCTCGGGCCTAATTAAAACCCATAGCGGCGATAAAGGCCCTCGCCTCCCTTGAGACCATGAGGACACATATATTCGGAGGATTGCATGTCGTGCTTTAAAGCAAATTTGGAGCTGTTTAGATGAAAACCCTTAAGCACAAAGTGTACGATTTAGGTTCCACCCAACATAGTAGATTTTCTGTTGAGTTTACGGTATGGCTGTAATAAACTTTTCTGTTTGCCCTAAGGTGTCCTATGGATGTACCAAGTTTTGTATTTCTACATTGGAAAAATTTACTTTCTTTTTCCATAGAACCAATTATTTTGACTTTTCTAGGGGTCGCCACTGAGTCATTTTTCCTATTTTTTTTTCAGGGACTTCAAATACATACATTTTTGCCGGGCTTGAAGTCTGGGACCAATAAAAATGACTTTTAGTTGCACGTTTACTGGGTCAAATTGAAAATCATTTTTCAGAAAAATTATAATAAAAAAATATATACCAAATTATAATAAAATAAAATATACCTCGAGCAAAAACGACAAGAAAAATGCCTGTCTATTTTACACACATGTGTTTAGCTCATTTTGCCCAAGTTTGGTGTCTGTGGAATGAAGCAGGTATTTTCTGTTGTTTTTAAAGAGAGGTTGTATTCTAAGTCGGTTCACATCTTCAATTTAAAATGGCCGCCTTCCCGTGTGTGATAAGGTATGGTCCCCTTTGGCTTTTTTGTTCATAAGCCCATACTGGATGTGTGTACCAAGTTTCATTTGCCTACGACAAACTAAAATTTTCACTTCCCATTGACTTTTTCCACATATTTGGGAGCGTTGCTATGGCAACACATTTATAGATAGGGGGTGGTTGTCATTGGCTTTTATGCTCCTCATGACATAGGAGATGTGTGTACCAAATTCCATGTCTCTATGACAAACTAAATTCTTGGGTCCCATTATAAGTTTGTAGGGGGCGCTGGAGAGCCATTTCTAAAGATAACCCATTTATTTACATATCTTTGTGTTCAGGTCATGAATGTGCACAAACGCCTTTTTGGGTCCGACTTGATCCGAGAAGGCGTTTGAGAGAGAGACATTTTATTTTCACAAAAATGGCCACCTCGTTACAGGCTTGCCACACCCATACCCGATAAGATATCAACAATAAAGTCACAAATTTGGTTGGCACACGTGTCTAGATGATACTCACCAAATTTGGGGCCATTTAAATTAAAACACAAGGATTTGCATCTTTTTGCGCATGGGGTGCGATTTTAGTGGCCATGCGTTTCACCCTACATGGCGGACTTCCTGTTTAGTTTAGGGTGTGGCTGTCATAGACTTTTCTGTTTGCCCTGAGGTGTCCTATGGATGTACTAAGTTTCATTTTTCTACGTTGGAAAAAAGTTACTTTCACTTTCCATAGGCCCAATGTATTTTGACTTTTCTAGGGGCGCCACTGAGTCATTTTCATTTTTTTTTAGGGACTTCAAATACATAAATTTTTCGCCGGGCTTGAAGTCTGGGACCAATAAAAATGACTTTTAGTTGTTGGTTTACTGGGTCAAATTGAGAATCATTTTGCAGAAAAATTATAATAAAAAATATATACGAATTATAATAAAAAATATATAACTCGAGCAAAAAGTCTAGAAAAACACTTGTCTCTTTTACATACATGTGTTTAGCTCATTTTGCCCAAGTTTGGTGTCTGTGGAATGAAGCAGCTTTTTTCTGTGTACTTTTAAAAAAGAGGTGTATTTTAAGTCGGTTCACATTTTCAATTCAAAATGGCCGCCTTCCTGTGTGTGATAGGGTGTGGTCCCCATTGGCTTTTTTGTTCATAAGCCCATGGTGGATGTGTGTACCAAGTTTTATTTGCCTACAACAAACTAAAAATTTCACTTCCCATTGACTTTTTCACATTTTTGGGGCGTTGCTATGGCAACACATTTATAGATAGGGGTGGTTGTCATTGGCTTTTATGCTCGTCATGACATAAGAGATGTATGTACAAAATTTTATGTCTCTATGACAAACTAAATTCTTGGGTCCATTATAAGTTTGTAGGGGCGCTGGAGAGCCATTTCTAAAGATAACCCTTTTATTTATATATTTTTTGTTCAGGTCATTAATGTGCACAAACGCCTTTTGGGTCCAACTCGATCCGAGAAGGCGTTTGAGAGTTAAGAGACGTTTTATTTTCACAAAAATGGCCACCTCGTTACAGGCTTGCCACACCATACCCGATAAGATATCAAAAACAAAGTCACAACTTTGGTTGGCACACGTGTCTAGATGATACTCACCAAATTTGGGGCCATTTAGATTAAAACACAATGATTTGCATCTTTCTGCGCAAGGGGTGCGATTTTAGTGGCCGCGCGTTTCACCCCACATGGCGGACTTCCTGTTAAGTTTAGGGTGTGACTGTCATTGACTTTTCTGTTTGCCCTGAGGTGTCCTATGGATATACCAAGTTTCATTTTTCTACGTTGGAAAAAAGTTACTTTCACTTTCCATAGGCCCAATGTATTTTGACTTTTGTAGGGGTCGCCACTGAGTCATTTTTCATATTTTTTTCGGCGACTTCAAATACATAAATTTTTCGCCGAGCTTGAAGTCTGGGACCAATAAAAATGACTTTTAGTTGCACTTTACTGGGTCAAATTGAGGATCATTTTGCAGAAAAATTATAATAAAAAAAAATATACCAAATTATAATAAAATAAAATATAACTCGAGCAAAAAAGTCTAGAAAAACGCTTGTCTATTTTACATACATGTGTTTAGCTCATTTTGCCCAAGTTTGGTGTCTGTGGAATGAAGCAGCTATTGTCTGTGTTCTTTTAAAAAAGAGGTGTATTTTAAGTCGGTTCACATTTTCAATTCAAAATGGCCGCCTTCCCGTGTGTGATAGGGTGTGGTCCCCATTGGCTTTTTTGTTCATAAGCCCATGCTGGATGTGTGTACCAAGTTTCATTTGCCTACGACAAACTAAAATTTTCACTTCCCATTGACTTTTTCCAAATATTTGGGGCGTTGCTATGGCAACACATTTATAGATAGGGGTGGTTGTCATTGGCTTTTATGCTTGTCATGACATAAGAGATGTGTGTACCAAATTTTATGTCTCTATGACAAACTAAATTCTTGGGTCCCATTATAAGTTTGTAGGGGCGCTGGAGAGCCATTTCTAAAGATAACCCTTTTATTTACATATTTTTGTGTTCAGGTCATGAATGTGCACAAACGCCTTTTTGGGTCCAACTCGATCCGAGAAGCCGTTTGAGAGTTAAGAGACGTTTTATTTTCACAAAAATGGCCACCTCGTTACAGGCTTGCCACACCCATACCCGATAAGATATCAACAACAAAGTCACAACTTTGGTTGGCACATGTGTCTAGATGATACTCACCAAATTTGGGGCCATTTAGATTAAAACACAATGATTTGCATCTTTCTGCGCAAGAAGTGCGAATTTAGTGGCGCGCCTTTCACCCCACATGGCGGACTTCCTGTTAAGTTTAGGGTGTGACTGTCATTGACTTTTCTGTTTGCCCTGAGGTGTCCTATGGATGTACCAAGTTTCATTTTTCTACGTTGGAAAAAAGTTACTTTCACTTTCCATAGGCCCAATGTATTTTGACTTTTCTAGGGGCCGCCACTGAGTCATTTTTCGTATTTTTTTCGGGACTTCAAATACATAAATTTTTCGCTGGGCTTGAAATCTGGGACCAATAAAAATGACTTTTAGTTGTTACTGGGTTAAATTGAGGATCATTTTGCAGAAAAAATATGATAAAAAAATATATACTGAATTATAATAAAAAAAAATATAACTCGAGCAAAAAAGTCTAGAAAAACGCCTGTCTATTTTACATACATGTGTTTAGCTCATTTTGCCCAAGTTTGGTGTCTGTGGAATGAAGCAGCTATTGTCTGTGTACTTTTAAAAAAGAGGTGTATTTTAAGTCGGTTCACATTTTCAATTCAAAATGGCCGCCTTCCCGTGTGTGATAGGGTGTGGTCCCCATTGGCTTTTTTGTTCATAAGCCCATGGTGGATGTGTGTACCAAGTGTTATTTGCCTACAACAAACTAAAAATTTCACTTCCCATTGACTTTTTTCACATTTTTTGGGACGTTGCTATGGCAACACATTTATAGATAGGGGTGGTTGTCATTGGCTTTTATGCTCGTCATGACATAAGAGATGTGTGTACAAAATTTTATGTCTCTATGACAAACTAAATTCTTGGGTCCATTATAAGTTTGTAGGGGCGCTGGAGAGCCATTTCTAAAGATAACCCTTTTATTTACATATTTTTTTGTTCAGGTCATGAATGTGCACAAACGCCTTTTTGGGTCCAACTCGATCCGAGAAGGCGTTTGAGAGTTAAGAGACGTTTTATTTTCACAAAAATGGCCACCTCGTTACAGGCTTGCCACACCCATACCCGATAAGATATCAAAAACAAAGTCACAACTTTGGTTGGCACACGTGTCTAGATGATACTCACCAAATTTGGGGCCATTTAGATTAAAACACAATGATTTGCATCTTTCTGCGCAAGGGGTGCGATTTTAGTGGCCACGCATTTCACCCCACATGGCGGACTTCCTGTTAAGTTTAGGGTGTGACTGTCATTGACTTTTCTGTTTGCCCTGAGGTGTCCTATGGATGTACCAAGTTTCATTTTTCTACGTTGGAAAAAAGTTACTTTCACTTTCCATAGGCCCAATGTATTTTGATTTTGTAGGGGTCGCCACTGAGTCATTTTTCGTATTTTTTTTTCGGTGACTTCAAATACATACATTTTTCGCCGAGCTTGAAGTCTGGGACCAATAAAATGACTTTCCGTGCATGTTCACTGGGTCAAATTTAGGATCATAGGTCGACAAGAAAGATAAAAAAAATAAAAAAAAATCCGAGCAAAAACAATAGGCCCTCCCGGCCATCACCGGCTCGGGCCTAATAAAAATTCTATGAATGTTAACCAATGAAAGTCAGACATTGCTTTTCAACCATGCTTCAACGGAATTATTTTAAAAAATAAACTCATGGAACAGGCCTGGACAAAATTGATGGTACCCCTAGAAAAGACTGTAAATAATGTGACCAACATGTTAATTCAAGGTGTGTGCACTAATTAGCATCACAGGTGTGTACAATCATGTAATCAGTCAGTGGGCCTATTTATAGGGCTTCAGGTAGTCACTGTGTTGTCTGGTGACATGGTGTGTACCACACTCAACATGGACCAGAGGAAGCGAAGGAAAGAGTTGTCGCAGGAGAATGGAAAGAAAATTATAGACAAGCATGATAAAGGTAAAGGCTATAAGACCATCTCCAAGCAGCTAGATGTTCCTGTGACTACAGTTGCACATATTATTCAGAAATTTAAGATCCATGGGACTGTAGCCAACCTCCCTGGACATGGCCGCAGGAGGAAAATTGATGACAAATCAAAGAGACGGATAATCCGAATGGTAACAAGAGAACCCAGAAAGACTTCTAAAGCGATCCAAGGTGAACTCCATGCTCAAGGAACATCAGTGTCAGATCGCACCATCCGTCGTTGTTTGAGCCAAAGTGGACTACATGGGAGACGACCAAGGAGGACACCATTGTTGAAAACAAATCATAAAAAAGCTAGACTGGAATATGCCAAACTACATGTTGTCAAGCCACAAAGCTTCTGGGAGAATGTCCTATGGACAGATGAGACAAAAATGGAACTTTTTGAAAAGGAACATCAGCTCTATGTTCACAGATGGAAAAATGCAGCATATCAAGAAAAGAACACTGTCCCTACTGTCAAACATGGAGGAGGCTCTGTTATGTTCTGGGGCTGCTTTGCTGCATCTGGCACAGGGTGTCTTGAATCTGTGCAGGGTACAATGAAATCTGAAGACTATCAAGGGATTCTAGAGAGAAATGTGCTGGCCAGTGTCAGACAGCTTGGTCTCAGTTGCAGGTCATGGGTCTTGCAACAGAACAATGACCCAAAACACAGCAAAAAACACCCAAGAATGGTTAAGAGGAAAACATTGGACTATTCTAAAGTGGCCTTCTATGAGCCCTGATCTCAATCCTATTGAGCATCTTTGGAAGGAGCTGAAACATAGAAAAGACACCCATCAAACCGGAAACAACTGGAGCAGTTTGCTCATGAGGAGAAATACCTGCTGAGAGATGCAGAAGTCTCATTGACAGTTACAGGAATCGTCTGATTGCAAGCCTCAAAAGGTTGTGCAACAAAATATTAAGTTAGGGGTACCAACAATTTTGTCTAGGCCTGTTCCATGAGTTTATTTTTTTAAATAATTCCGTTGAAGCATGGTTGAAAAGCAATGTCTGACTTTCATTGGTTAACATTCATAGAATTTTTATTTATTATTTCTTCTGTCAGAATAAAGTTTTTTCTGTGACCATTGTGAGTTTTTCTTTCATTGACCGAAGAGTAGAACCAACATTTTTGTCCACGTGTGTAAGGAGTAAACTTCCACTGTTATGGCGATGATACACAGCTGTATCTACCAATAAAAACGAATAATACTACTGACATCACGCGTCTAGAGCAGTCATTCCCAAACCACGCCCAATTTTTCAGTTTTTTATTTGTTAAAAAAGTTTGAAATATCCAAAAAATTTCGTTCCACTTCATGATTGTGTCTCATTTGTTTTTGATTCTTCACAAAAAAATAGTTTCATATCTTTATGTTTGAAGCCTGAAATGTGGCAAAAGGTTGCAAAGTTCAAGGGGGCCGAATATGTTTTGGATATTTCTATGCTGTCTTCAACTGTCCTGGACACATTCCTGCACGACCTGTCCGTCCTGGGAGTGGATCCCTCCTTCTGTGGTTCTCTCTGAGGTTTCTCTTTTTTACCGGCTGTTTTATTTTGGAGTTTTTCCTCTGACCCTGACGGAGGGTCTAAGGACAGGGGATGTTGTCTAGTGCAGTCTGTTAGTCCCTTTGAGGCGGCTGTTGTTGTGATATTGGGCTGTACAAAAATAAATGTCTCGTCTCTGTGTTGTTTGGCGTATTGTAAGTAGGATGCTTTGTGGCATTTGTGTAGTAATGGCTTTTTTCTGATGACTCGACCATGCAGCCCATTTTTCTTCAAGTGCCTCCTTATTGTGCATCTTGAAACAGCCACACCACTTTCCTGAGTCCTGTATTTCAGCTTAAGTAATTTGTGGGTTTTTCTTTGCATCCCAAAAAAATTTCCTGGCAGTTGTGGCTGAAATTTTTGTTGTCATACCAGACCTTGGTCTAGTTATAACAAAATCCCTCATTTTGAACACTGCTGAATGGCATTCTTAATTCCTTGGATATCTTTTTATATCCCTTTCCTGTTTTATAAAGTTCAATTACCTTTTCGTGTAAATCCTTTGACAATTCTTTTGCTTTTCCAATGACTAATTGGAAAACAGAAAAGTCAGTGCAGCACTGGATGAAAGATGCAAGGGTCTGTCAGGAGCCCAGAAACTCACCGACCTTATTTTACAAACACACACTGATTAAAAGCAAACAGATCACAGGTGAGGATGGTTACCTTTAGCAGCCATTCAAACCTGTTTGTTTCAACTTCACCAGGGTATGTAATCTTTTGATCAGGGTCATTTGGGTAGTTTCTGTTGTCATTATGTTTAAAAAGAGTAAACACAATTGTTTGAAATCATAAATGGCTTCATCCAACCACTGAGTAAAACTTAATACTAAAAAAGGGGCTTTGTGTAAAATAAAAAAATAATTACAAAATCTGCACATTGTACATAAACACTACGCATGTACAGGAAAAGTGATTAACAAGCCAGAGGGATAACGCTCACCAAGCGACTATGATTGGTTGATAGTCGCTTTAAGTTTAAGAATGTTATAATTTTTTTCAGTACACCTATTCAACAGTTGGTTATGTCTGTTAAGGCAGTTTTAGATTATAAGGAAAAAATCTAACATTAAAAACAACCTCTGTAATACCTTTAAATTAATCCAACTGGTATGTTCTATATTGGAATTAAACTCTCACAAAACATGTGACAAAATTATGCAAATTAACCTTGAACCAGTGATTCAGATTGCAAAACATCAAATTATTTGTAGAAAAAAGATAAAAAATTACATACTTCAATTATTGGCAAAATTACTTGCTATAAATGATTACTATATAAAAGATTAACTATTTAACTCAGGAGTGCTGACACCTGAAAATGTATAATATATGTATAAAATATATATATAGAAATATATATAGAAATCTTTTAAGTCATGTCATTACTACACATTAACCACTATATGCCTCAATAATTTGAACTGTATTTGTTCTTCTCTTTTATATGTTCAAAGAAACTATTACTAGTTTAACACTAGCACTTTAATGATGAAATGTGTTTTAAGGCAGGATTAACATTACACAACACTGTAAAGGCTCATCTGTGCGTGCAACTTTTTTTATTTTTAGTCTTCAGTCACAGAAACAAGTGACTGAAGTATTTACCACAATTGTTATATTAAATTAAAGTAAAATAAGTATTAATATTTTACACCTATTCAACTAAGGTTCAGAAAATTTAAATGAGGATGTGATGCAATCTTTTACATCCTTGTAGAACCAGGCCTGTGTAGATTTGGAAGAGTGTGGAAAACACGGAATATTAACTCATTGAAAACAATATCAATTACAAATTTTTCATTTTTCTGAAATATGACATTTAGTTGGAAAAGTGTTGAGGCTTTACAGAGTTTTATTTCAAAAGTGGGAGCAGGTAAATCTAGAATACTGATTAGACAATCATAAGACTTTATTTGAAAGCAGCTTTTCAACCTGAGTTATCTGTAAACCCTATTATGTATAGCATATTAATAATAATAAATTATCTTATACAATGCAACGTCCAATTGCAATTAGTCTCCCAATATGGAATCCTCCTACTTTTATTCTGTGGCATTGGTAGATTACTCTTCTGAACTATCACCTCACTGAGCCTCTAATGTAACTACTCCCATATAATTAATTCATAAGTCTTGAGTAAAAGTCACATATGGCGGGAGGTTTGTTGTAACTATTTTGGTTGTGATTCAGGAAATGACTCTGTGTTTTCTGCCCGTCTGGATGAAAGCATCGACGCAGTGGTCAATGTCTTCATCTGTGTGAGCCGCCGAAATCTGGACTCGGATTCTGGCTTTACCCTTTGGAACCACTGGATACGAGAATCCAATAACGTAGACTCCTAAAGAAGAGAGGATTTGTGTCATACTTTTCTTGTTTTGGATAATTACTTTCACATAGAGTTTAAGTCTCACCAAGCTTCAGCATGTCGTCGGCCATCTCAGAGGCCAGCCGAGCGTCGCCGAGCATCACGGGGCAGATGGGGTGAGCAGTGCCGGCGATGGTGAAGCCAGCCTCTGTCATCCTGTTTCTAAACCTGCACACACAGGAAAGGCTGTGAAACGGCATTGACTATCTTCACAAGATGGAAATTTTTATATTCTTTACAAAAACAGCAAATTTTCTGTTCACTCGCTTGAAGTGTTTTTGCTTATTTTTGACAATGCAAAATGAAGATGTTCTGGCTCCTTCACCTTTGGAGATTTACGACCACTACAATCAAGAATTTTCCACATTTCTCACTTGTTATACGGGGCTAAGAACACAAAGACACAGAATATTTAGAGCAAACATCATAATAGGCATAAAAAGTTTAATTCAATAATCTGAAAACAAACAAAGCCAAAGCCTAACTCTTTTAATTTTAATTTAATTTATAATGTGATTTAAGACCTGATCAATGTCAGACTATTCTGACATAGTAGGCCAATATGTATTTTTATTACAAATTGTCTGGAAGTCTGCTTTTGTTCTTCCCTTGCTGAAAAGGAGGGGACTCGGCCGATCTTAATAACTACAGGCCGATATCAAATATTATATTATTTTATATTATTTTGTATCTTGGCAAAGGTCTTTGAGAAAATTGTTGCTGAACAGCTTAAAACATTTATTGAGGTACATGAAATTTTATCAAACAATCAATCTGGTTTTCGAAAACTACACAGTACAATAACTGCTGCAGTTAAAGTAGTTAATAATATTATTGAGGCTCTTGATTGTAAAAGGTTCTGTACAGTGTCGTTTATTGACTTGTCAAAGGCCTTTGACACCGTTGATCATGTGACCTTGTTAAATCGGCTAAAAGTGGTCTGTCTGACACTGCTGTTGGCTGGTTTTCTAACTATCTATCAGGAACTCAGTGTGTAAACCTAGTTGTCATGTCTTCCTCCTTTCTTTCAGTAACTAAAGGGGCCATTGCTGTTTTCTAATTATGTGAATAATCTTTGTCAAAATGTGTCAATTGCCTTTTTTCACTTTTATGCTGATGACAGTTATCTATTGTTCCTCTTCTTCAATTGAACAAGCCTTTGATTTCTTACAGTCTGTGTTTGATGCTGTTAAGTCTCATCTAAATCAGCTGAGGCTAGTGTTAAATGCAGACAAAACTAAAGTTATGGTTATCTCAAATAGAAAACAGCTACCCTCTCAGCTCCCTAAAATAAAAACAGCAGATGGAAAAAAAAAATCCAAAAGGTCTCTTCTTACGAGTATTTAGGCTTTGTTATTGATGAAAATCTGTCGTTCAAGCAACATATTGAGCATCTTATACGTTAACTAAAGCTAAAGCTCAGTTTTCTTTTCAGAAACAAATCCTGTTTCTCTGTTTATACCAGGAAAAGTTTAATTTCTGCAACTTTTTTACCTTTATTAGATTACATTTATGAATGTATCTGATCACTGTGCTTTACGTTTTATGACTGGTTGTGAAAATCGTGTTCACCATTGTACACTGTATGCTGCAGCTGAGTTTAACTCCCTGTATGTTCGCAGGTGGTCTCATTTGCTGACTTTCGTTTATAAATGTATTCGTGGGCTCCTCCCATCTTACCTCTGCACATACATGCGTAAAAACCAACAACAGTATGCTCTGCGTTCTCAGAAGAACATACTGATGGTGGTTCCCAGAGTCAGAACGGAGTTGGGTAAGGCAGAATTTCAGTACACTGCCCCCTGTGCATGGAATGAACTAAATCTGAACTTGTGACTTTAGGAGAATTTAAATCTATTCTTAAGAAGCATGAACTAAATGAGCTTGGTAAAAGTAACTGTTTTTGAACTTGCACACATTGACTTTGATTTTGTAACTTTCGATTGTAAATATTGTTATTTGTGTTTTTGTTAATGTCTTGTATTTGTCTGAAACTCTATGTAACACTGTTGTCTTGGCCAGGTCACTCTTGGAAAATAGATTTTTAATCTCAATGGAGGTTTCACCTGGTTAGATAAAGGATATAATAAGGAAAAAGAGTTTAGTATATACACATAGGGGTGGGACATGTACGATTACATCCCTTGTTGCAATAAAAACGATAAATTGATTGTGGCAATTTCTTATCATCTGAATAATTGTTCAACAAGATAATTGCCAGCCGTTTGTTTTTTCTCACCACAATGCCATTTGCACGTATTTGTTAAACAAATAATAATCCTGTTCTTAAGATCATTCATCAGCTGGCTCCACATCAACGGTTGTACGGGTAGTATATTAAAAAAATAATAATAATTAAAGCCGCAAGCGGCGATAAAGGCCCTCGCCTCCCTTGAGACCGCGGGGACACATATATTCGGAGGATTGCATGTCGTGCTTTAAAGCAAATTTGGAGCTGTTTAGATGAAAACCCTTTAGCACAAAGTGTACGATTTAGGTGGTCATGTATTCCACCCAACATTTTCTGTTGAGAAGGATCCTGGCAATTGGGAAATGGCATTTATTTCCCAATAGTTGCCTCTTCACAGACTCATTACGACCACAGCCACAAATCTATCAAAAAACAAATTGATAGCTTTTTTTTGCACACGTGTCTAGATGATACTCACCAAATTTGGAGCTGTTTAGATGAAAAGCCTTTAGACACAAGGGGTGCAATTTAGGTGGTCACGCATACACCCAACATAGTAGATTTCCTGTTGAGTTTACGATATGGCTGTAATACATTTTTCTGTTCGCCCTGAGGTGTCCTATGGATGTACCAAGTTTCATTTTTCTACGTTGGAAAAAGTTACTTTCACTTTCCATAGGCCCAATGTATTTGACTTTTGTAGGGGCCACTGAGTCATTTTTCATATTTTTTTCGGCGACTTCAAATACATAAATTTTTCACGAGCTTAAAGTCTGGGACCAATAAAAATGACTTTTAGTTGCACGTTTACTGGGTCAAATTGAGGATCATTTTGCAGAAAAATTATAATAAAAAATATATACCGAATTATAATAAAAAAATATAACTCGAGCAAAAAGTCTAGAAAAACACTTGTCTCTTTTACATACATGTGTTTAGCTCATTTTGCCCAAGTTTGGTGTCTGTGGAATGAAGCAGCTTTTTCTGTGTACTTTTAAAAAAGAGGTGTATTTTAAGTCGGTTCACATTTTCAATTCAAAATGGCCGCCTTCCTGTGTGTGATAGGGTGTGGTCCCCATTGGCTTTTGTTCATAAGCCCATGGTGGATGTGTGTACCAAGTTTTATTTGCCTACAACAAACTAAAAATTTCACTTCCCATTGACTTTTTCACATTTTTGGGGCGTTGCTATGGCAACACATTTATAGATAGGGGTGGTTGTCATTGGCTTTTATGCTCGTCATGACATAAGAGATGTGTGTACAAAATTTTATGTCTCTATGACAAACTAAATTCTTGGGTCCCATTATAAGTTTGTAGGGGCGCTGGAGAGCCATTTCTAAAGATAACCCTTTTATTTACATATTTTTTGTTCAGGTCATGAATGTGCACAAACGCCTTTTTGGGTCCAACTCGATCCGAGAAGGCGTTTGAGGAGTTAAGAGACGTTTTATTTTCACAAAAATGGCCACCTCGTTACAGGCTTGCCACACCCATACCCGATAAGATATCAACAACAAAGTCACAACTTTGGTTGGCACATGTTTCTAGATGATACTCACCAAATTTGGGGCCATTTAGATTAAAACACAATGATTTGCATCTTTCTGCGCAAGGGTTGCGATTTTAGTGGCGCGCGTTTCACCCACATGGCGGACTTCCTGTTAAGTTTAGGGTGTGACTGTCATTGACTTTTCTGTTTGCCCTGAGGTGTCCTATGGATATACCAAGTTTCATTTTTCTACGTTGGAAAAAGTTACTTTCACTTTCCATAGGCCCAATGTATTTTGACTTTTGTAGGGTCGCCACTGAGTCATTTTTCGTATTTTTTTTCGGCGACTTCAAATACATAAATTTTTGCCAGGCTTGAAGTCTGGGACCAATAAAAATGACTTTTAGTTGTTAGTTTACTGGGTTAAATTGAGGATCATTTTACAGAAAAATTATAATAAAAAATATATACCGAATTATAATAAAAAAAATATAACTCGAGCAAAAAGTCTAAAAACACTTGTCTCATTTACATACATGTGTTTAGCTCATTTTGCCCAAGTTTGGTGTCTGTGGAATGAAGCAGCTTTTTTGTGTACTTTTAAAAAGAGGTGTATTTTAAGTCGGTTCACATTTTCAATTCAAAATGGCCGCCTTCCTGTGTGTGATAGGGTGTGGTCCCCATTGGCTTTTGTTCATAAGCCCATGGTGGATGTGTGTACCAAGTTTTATTTGCCTACAACAAACTAAAAATTTCACTTCCCATTGACTTTTTCACATTTTTGGGACGTTGCTATGGCAACACATTTATAGATAGGGGTGGTTGTCATTGGCTTTTATGCTCGTCATGACATAAGAGATGTGTGTACAAAATTTTATGTCTCTATGACAAACTAAATTCTTGGGTCCATTATAAGTTTGTAGGGGCGCTGGAGAGCCATTTCTAAAGATAACCCTTTTATTTACATATTTTTTGTTCAGGTCATGAATGTGCACAAACGCCTTTTTGGGTCCAACTCGATCCGAGAAGGCGTTTGAGAGTTAAGAGACGTTTATTTTTACAAAAATGGCCACCTCGTTACAGGCTTGCCACACCCATACCCGATAAGATATCAACAACAAAGTCACAACTTTGGTTGGCACACGTGTCTAGATGATACTCACCAAATTTGGGGCCATTTAGATTAAAACACAATGATTTGCATCTTTCTGCGCAAGTGCGATTTTAGTGGCGCGCGTTTCACCCCACATGGCGGACTTCCTGTTAAGTTTAGGGTGTGACTGTCATTGACTTTTCTGTTTGCCCTGAGGTGTCCTATGGATATACCAAGTTTCATTTTTCTACGTTGGAAAAAAGTTACTTTCACTTTCCATAGGCCCAATGTATTTTGATTTTGTAGGGTCGCCACTGAGTCAGTTTTCGTATTTTTTTTGACTTCAAATACATAAATTTTTCGCCGAGCTTGAAGTCTGGGACCAATAAAATGACTTTTCGTGCATGTTCACTGGGTCAAATTTAGGATCATTGGGTCGGAAGAAAAATAAAAAAAAAAAAAAAAATCCGAGCAAAAACAATAGGCCCTCCCGGCCATCACCGGCTCGGGCCTAATTAAAGCATAGCGGCGATAAAGGCCCTCGCCTCCCTTGAGACCGCGGGGACACATGCACTCGTGCTTTAAAGCGTAAACTTCACGGTAAAAGGATTCTGAGGAGTTTTCTAAGACTCTAGCCGTGGCTCTGGAGGGGCCTCCTCTAAAGGAAGGATCCTGGCAATTGGGAAATGGCATTTATTTCCCAAAGGTTGCCTCTTCACAGACCCATTACGACCACAGCCACAAATGTATCAAAAAACAAATTGATAACTTTTTTTTGCACACCTGTCTAGATGATACTCACCAAATTTGGAGCTGTTTAGACTTTAGACAGAAGGGGTGCGATTTAGGTGGTCACGCATTACACCCAACATAGTAGATTTTCTGTTGAGTTTACGATATGGCTGTAATAAACTTTTCAGTTTGCCCTGAGGTGTCCTATGGATGTACCAAGTTTCATTTTTCTACATTGGAATAAAGTTACTTTCACTTTCCATAGGCCCGATGTATTTTTACTTTTCTAGGGTCGCCACTGAGTCATTTTTCGTATTTTTTTCGGGACTTCAAATACATAAATTTTTCGCTGGGCTTGAAATCTGGGACCAATAAAAATGACTTTTAGTTGTACGTTTACTGGGTTAAATTGAGGATCATTTTGCCGAAAAATATGATAAAAAATATATACCGAATTATAATAAAAAAATATAACTCGAGCAAAAAGTCTAGAAAAACACTTGTCTCATTTACATACATGTGTTTAGCTCATTTTGCCCAAGTTTGGTGTCTGTGGAATGAAGCAGCTATTTTCTGTGTACTTTTAAAAAAGAGGTGTATTTTAAGTCGGTTCACATTTTCAATTCAAAATGGCCGCCTTCCCGTGTGTGATAGGGTGTGGTCCCCATTGGCTTTTTGTTCATAAGCCCATGCTGGATGTGTGTACCAAGTTTCATTTGCCTACGACAAACTAAAATTTTCACTTCCCATTGACTTTTTCCAAATATTTGGGACGTTGCTATGGCAACACATTTATAGATAGGGGTGGTTGTCATTGGCTTTTATGCTCGTCATGACATAAGAGATGTGTGTACCAAATTTTATGTCTCTATGACAAACTAAATTCTTGGGTCCCATTATAAGTTTGTAGGGGCGCTGGAGAGCCATTTCTAAAGATAACCCTTTTATTTACATATTTTTGTGTTCAGGTCATGAATGTGCACAAATGCCTTTTTGGGTCCAACTCGATCCGAGAAGCCGTTTGAGAGTTAAGAGACGTTTTATTTTCACAAAAATGGCCACCTCGTTACAGGCTTGTCACACCCATACCCGATAAGATATCAACAACAAAGTCACAACTTTGGTTGGCACATGTGTCTAGATGATACTCACCAAATTTGGGGCCATTTAGATTAAAACACAATGATTTGCATCTTTCTGCGCAAGGGCGAATTTAGTGGCCGCGCCTTTCACCCCACATGGCGGACTTCCTGTTAAGTTTAGGGTGTGACTGTCATTGACTTTTCTGTTTGCCCTGAGGTGTCCTATGGATATACCAAGTTTCATTTTTCTACGTTGGAAAAAGTTACTTTCACTTTCCATAGGCCCAATGTATTTTGACTTTTCTAGGGCCGCCACTGAGTCATTTTTTCGTATTTTTTTCGGGACTTCAAATACATAAATTTTTGCCGGCTTGAAGTCTGGGACCAATAAAAATGACTTTTAGTTGTTCGTTTACTGGGTTAAATTGAGGATCATTTTGCAGAAAAATTATAATAAAAAATATATACCAAATTATAATAAAAAAATATAACTCGAGCAAAAAGTCTAGAAAAACACTTGTCTCATTTACATACATGTGTTTAGCTCATTTTGCCCAAGTTTGGTGTCTGTGGAATGAAGCAGCTTTTTCTGTGTACTTTTAAAAAGAGGTGTATTTTAAGTCGGTTCACATTTTCAATTCAAAATAACCGCCTTCCTGTGTGTGATAGTGTGGTCCCCATTGGCTTTTTGTTCATAAGCCCATGGTGGATGTGTGTACCAAGTTTTATTTGCCTACAACAAACTAAAAATTTCCACTTCCCATTGACTTTTTCACATTTTTGGGACGTTGCTATGGCAACACATTTATAGATAGGGGTGGTTGTCATTGGCTTTTATGCTCGTCATGACATAAGAGATGTGTGTACAAAATTTTATGTCTCTATGACAAACTAAATTCTTGGGTCCATTATAAGTTTGTAGGGGGCGCTGGAGAGCCATTTCTAAAGATAACCCTTTTATTTACATATTTTTTGTTCAGGTCATGAATGTGCACAAACGCCTTTTGGGTCCAACTCGATCCGAGAAGGCGTTTGAGAGTTAAGAGGCGTTTTATTTTCACAAAAATGGCCACCTCGTGCTTCTGCTACACCCATACCCTATAAGATATCAACAACAAAGTCACAACTTTGGTTGGCACACGTGTCTAGATGATACTCACCAAATTTGGGGCCATTTAGATTAAAACACAATGATTTGCATCTTTCTGCAAGGGGTGCGATTTTAGTGGCCGCTGCTTCACCCCACATGGCGGACTTCCTGTTGAGTTTAGGTGTGACTGTCATTGACTTTTCTGTTTGTTCTGAGGTGTCCTATGGATATACCAAGTTTCATTTTTCTACGTTGGAAAAAGTTACTTCACTTTCCATAGGCCCAATGTATTTTGATTTTGTAGGGTCGCCACTGAGTCATTTTTCGATTTTTTTCGCGACTTCAAATACATAAATTTTTCGCCGAGCTTGAAGTCTGGGACCAATAAAATGACTTTTCATGTTCACTGGGTCAAATTTAGGATCATAGGTGGAAAAGAAAATAATAATTAAAGCCGCAAGCGGCGATAAAGGCCCTCGCCTCTCTTGAGACTGCTGGGACACATGCACTCGGAGGAGTGCATTTCGTGCTTTAAAGCGTAAACTTCACGGTAAAAGGATTCTGAGGAGTTTTCTAAGACTCTAGCCTTGGCTCTGAGGGGCCTCCTCTAAAGGAAGGATCCTGGCAATTGGGAAATGGCATTTATTTCAAAGAAATGGCTGCCTCTTCACAGACTCATTACGACCACAGCCACAAATGTATCAAAAACAAATTGATAACTTTTTGGCACGCTGTTCAGATGATACTCACCAAATTTGGAGCTGTTTAGAAAAGTTTTAGACACAAGGGGTGCAATTAGTGGTCACATGATTCCACCCAAAATAGTAGATTTCCTGTTGAGTTTACTGCATGGCTGTAATAAACTTTTCTGTTTGCCCTGAGGTGTCCTATGGATGTACCAAGTTTTGTATTTCTACAATGGAAAATTTACTTTCATTTTCCATAGGCCCAATGTATTTTGACTTTTCTAGGGTCGCCACTGAGTCATTTTTCGTGATTTTTTTTTTTCGGGACTTCAAATACATAAATTTTTTGCCGGGCTTGAAGTCTGGGACCAATAAAATTGACTTTAGTTCCATCGCTTACTGGGTCAAATTGAGAATCATTTTGCAGAAAAATTATAATAAAAAAATATATACCGAATTATAATAAAATATATAACTCGAGCAAAGTCTAGAAAACACTTGTCTATTTTACATACATGTGTTTAGCCTATTTTGCCCAAGTTTGGTGTCTGTGGAATGAAGCAGCTATTTTTGTTGTTTTTTAAAAAGAGGTGTATTCTAAGTCGGACCAAATTTTCAATTCAAAATGGCCGCCTTCCCGTGTGTGATAGGGTGTGGTCCCCATTGGCTTTTGTTCATAAGCCCATGCTGGATGTGTGTACCAAGTTTCATTTGCCTAACAAACTAAAATTTTCACTTCCCATTGACTTTTTCCAAATATTTGGGACGCTATGGCAACACATTTATAGATAGGGGTGGTTGTCATTGGCTTTTATGCTCACATGACATAAGAGATGTGTGTACCAAATTTCATGTCTCTATGACAAACTAAATTCTTGGGTCCCATTATAAGTTTGTAGGGGGCGCTGGAGGGCCATTTCTAAAGATAACCCTTTTATTTACATATCTTTGTGTTCAGGTCATGAATGTGCACAAACTCCTTTTTGGGTCCAACTCGATCCAAGAAGGCGTTTGAGAGTGAAGAGACATTTAATTTTGTGTTCAGGTCATGAATGTGCACAAACGCCTGTTTGGGTCCAACTCGATCCGAGAAGGCGTTTGAGAGTTAAGAGACGTTTTATTTTCACAAAAATGGCCACCTCGTTACAGGCTTGCCACACCCATACCCGATAAGATATCAACAACAAAGTCACAACTTTGGTTGGCACACGTGTCTAGATGATACTCACCAAATTTGGGGCCATTTAGATTAAAACACAATGATTTGCATCTTTCTGCAAGTGCGATTTTATAGATAGGGGGTGGTTGTCATTGGCTTTTATGCTCGTCATGACATAAGAGATGTGTGTACCAAATTTCATGTCTCTATGACAAACTAAATTCTTGGGTCCCATTATAAGTTTGTAGGGGGCGCTGGAGGGCCATTTCTAAAGATAACCCTTTTATTTACATATCTTTGTGTTCAGGTCATGAATGTGCACAAACTCCTTTTTGGGTCCAACTCGATCCAAGAAGGCGTTTGAGAGTGAAGAGACATTTAATTTTCACAAAAATGGCCACCTCGTTACAGGCTTGCCACACCCATACCCGATAAGATATCATAAACAAAGTCACAACTTTGGTTGGCACACGTGTCTAGATGATACTCACCAAATTTGGGGCCATTTAGATTAAAACACAATGATTTGCATCTTTTCAAAGGGGTCGCGATTTTAGTGGTCGCGTTTCACCCCACATGGCGGACTTCCAGTTAAGTTTACGGTGTTGCTGTCATTGACTTTTCTGTTTGCCCTGAGATGTCCTATGGATGTACCAAGTTTCATTTTTCTACATTGGAAAAAAGTTACTTTCACTTTCCATAGGCCCAATGTATTTTGACTTTTCTAGGGGCCGCCACTGAGTCATTTTTCGTATTTTTTTTCCGGGGACTTCAAATACATAAATTTTTTGCCGGGCTTGAAGTCTGGGACCAATAAAAATGACTTTTAGTTGTTCGTTTACTGGGTTAAATTGAGGATCATTTTGCAGAAAAATTATAATAAAAAAATATATACCGAATTATAATAAAAATTAAAGCCGCAAGCGGCGATAAAGGCCCTCGCCTCCCTTGAGACCGCAGGGACACATGCACTCGGAGGATTGCATTTCGTACTTTAAAGCGTAAACTTCACGGTAATGTCAAATAACCGGGCCTGTGCTACTGCTGGGGCCTGCTACACCACCTTGTAATTTAGAGTTAAAGGTCTCCACAATCCCTGGTTTTCCTGGGAGCTGTCTGAACCTTTGAAAATAATAGATTGTGCTTGGGCTAAGGCGAGAAAAACAAAGTACTGGCTGGAGATTTGAGATGACTCAGGAATCGCTGAACCCCCCTGTTTAAAAAGGCAAAATGTAAATATTACTTGTCTAAAAGTACAAGGTTACAAGTTCCAAAGGATTCTGAGGCGTTTTCTAAGACTCTAGTCTTGGCTCTCCTCCAAAGGAAGGATCCTGGCAATTGGGAAATGGCATTTATTTCCCAAAGAAATGGCTGCCTCTTCACAGACTCATTACGACCACAGCCACAAATGTAACAAAAACAAATTGATAACTTTTTGGCACACGTGTCTAGATGAAACTCACCAAATTTGGAGCTGTTTAGATGAAAAGCCTTTAGCACAAGGGGTGCGATTTAGGTGGTCACGCATTCCACCCAACATAGTAGATTTCCTGTTGAAATTACGATATGGCTGTAATAAACTTTTCTGTTTGCCCTGAGGTGTCCTATGGATGTACCAAGTTTTGTATTTCTACATTGGAAAAATTTACTTTCATTTTCCATAGGCCCAATGTATTTTGACTTTTCTAGGGTCGCCACTGAGTCATTTTATTTTTTTTAAGGGGACTTCAAATACATAATTTTTGCGAGCTTCAAGTCTGGGACCCATAAAAATGACTTTTAGTTGCACGTTTACTGGGTCAAATTGAGGATCATTTTGCAGGAAAATTATACTAAAAAAAACAAAACAAATTATAATAAAAAAAAATAAAACTCGAGCAAAAACGTCAAGAAAAACACCTGTCTATTTTACATACATGTGTTTAGCTCATTTTGCCCAAGTTTGGTGTCTGTGGAATGAATCAGCTATTGTCTGTGTTCTTTTAAAAAAGAGGTGTATTTTAAGTCGGTTCACATTTTCAATTCAAAATGGCCGCCTTCCCGTGTGTGATAGGGTGTGGTCCCCATTGGCTTTTTTGTTCATAAGCCCATACTGGATGTGTGTACCAAGTTTCATTTGCCTACGACAAACTAAAATTTTCACTTCCCATTGACTTTTTCGACATATTTGGGACGTTGCTATGGCAACACATTTATAGATAGGGGGTGGTTGTCATTGGCTTTTATGCTCGTCATGACATAAGAGATGTGTGTACCAAATTCTATGTCTCTATGACAAACTAAATTCTTGGGTCCCATTATAAGTTTGTAGGGGGCGCTGGAGAGCCATTTCTAAAGATAACCCTTTTATTTACATATCTTTGTGTTCAGGTCATGAATGTGCACAAACGCCTTTTTGGGTCCAACTCAATCCGAGAAGGCGTTTGAGAGTTAAGAGACATTTTATTTTCACAAAAATGGCCACCTCGTTACAGGCTTGCCACACCCATACCCGATAAGATATCAACAACAAAGTTGCAACTTTGGTTGGCACACGTGTCTAGATGATACTCACCAAATTTGGGGCCATTTAGATTAAAACACAATGATTTGCATCTTTCTGCGCGAAGTGCGATTTTAGTGGCGCGCGTTTCACCCCACATGGCGGACTTCCTGTTAAGTTTAGGGTGTGACTGTCATTGACTTTTCTGTTTGCCCTGAGGTGTCCTATGGATGTACCAAGTTTCATTTTTCTACGTTGGAAAAAAGTTACTTTCACTTTCCATAGGCCCAATGTATTTTGACTTTTCTAGGGGCCGCCACTGAGTCATTTTTCGTATTTTTTTTTCGGGACTTCAAATACATAAATTTTTGCCGGGCTTGAAGTCTGGGACCAATAAAAATGACTTTTAGTTGTTTGTTTACTGGGTTAAATTGAGGATCATTTTGCAGAAAAATTATAATAAAAAATATATACCGATTTATAATTAAAAAAATATAACTCGAGCAAAAAGTCTAGAAAAACCCTTGTCTCTTTTACATACATGTGTTTAGCTCATTTTGCCCAAGTTTGGTGTCTGTGGAATGAAGCAGCTATTCTCTGTGTTCTTTTAAAAAAGAGGTGTATTTTAAGTCGGACCAAATTTTCAATTCAAAATGGCCGCCTTCCCGTGTGTGATAGGGTGTGGTCCCCATTGGCTTTTTGTTCATAAGCCCATGGTGGATGTGTGTACCAAGTTTCATTTGCCTACAACAAACTAAAATTTTCACTTCCCATTGACTTTTTCCACATTTTTGGGACGTTGCTATGGCAACACATTTATAGATAGGGGGTAGTTGTCATTGGCTTTTATGCTCATGACATAAGAGATGTGTGTACCAAATTTTATGTCTCTATGACAAACTAAATTCTTAGGTCCCATTATAAGTTTGTAGGGGCGCTGGAGAGCCATTTCTAAAGATAACCCTTTTATTTACATATCTTTGTGTTCAGGTCATGAATGTGCACAAACGCCTTTTTGGGTCCAACTCGATCCGAGAAGGCGTTTGAGAGTTAAGAGACGTTTTATTTTCACAAAAATGGCCACCTCGTTACAGGCTTGCCACACCCATACCCGATAAGATATCAAAACAAAGTCACAACTTTGGTTGGCACACGTGTCTAGATGATACTCACCAAATTTGGGGCCATTTAGATTAAAACACAATGATTTGCATCTTTCTGCGCATAAGTGCGATTTTAGTGGCGCGTTTCACCCCACATGGCGGACTTCCTGTTGAGTTTAGGGTGTGACTGTCATTGACTTTTCTGTTTGCCCTGAGGTGTCCTATGGATATACCAAGTTTCATTTTTCTACGTTGGAAAAAGTTACTTTCACTTTCCATAGGCCCAATGTATTTTGACTTTTCTAGGGTCGCCACTGAGTCATTTTTCATTTTTTCCGGGACTTCAAATACATAAATTTTTTGCCGGGCTTGAAGTCTGGGACCAATAAAAATGACTTTTACTTGTTGGTTTACTGGGTCAAATTGAGGATCATTTTGCAGAAAAATTATAATAAAAAATATATACCGAATTATAATAAAAAAATATAACTCGAGCAAAAAAGTCTAGAAAAACACTTGTCTCATTTACATACATGTGTTTAGCTCATTTTGCCCAAGTTTGGTGTCTGTGGAATGAAGCAGCTTTTTCTGTGTACTTTTAAAAAGAGGTGTATTTTAAGTCGGTTCACATTTTCAATTCAAAATGGCCGCCTTCCTGTGTGTGATAGGGTGTGGTCCCCATTGGCTTTTTGTTCATAAGCCCATGGTGGATGTGTGTACCAAGTTTTATTTGCCTACAACAAACTAAAAATTTCACTTCCCATTGACTTTTTTTAACATTTTTTGGGACGTTGCTATGGCAACACATTTATAGATAGGGGGTGGTTGTCATTGGCTTTTATGCTCGTCATGACATAAGAGATGTGTGTACAAAATTTTATGTCTCTATGACAAACTAAATTCTTGGGTCCATTATAAGTTTGTAGGGGGCGCTGGAGAGCCATTTCTAAAGATAACCCTTTTATTTACATATTTTTGTGTTCAGGTCATGAATGTGCACAAACGCCTTTTTGGGTCCAACTCGATCCGAGAAGGCGTTTGAGAGTTAAGAGACGTTTTATTTTCACAAAAATGGCCACCTCGTTACAGGCTTGCCACACCCATACCCGATAAGATATCAAAAACAAAGTCACAACTTTGGTTGGCACACGTGTCTAGATGATACTCACCAAATTTGGGGCCATTTAGATTAAAACACAATGATTTGCATCTTTCTGCGCAAAAGTGCGATTTTAGTGGCGCGTTTCACCCCACATGGCGGACTTCCTGTTGAGTTTAGGGTGTGACTGTCATTGACTTTTCTGTTTGCCCTGAGGTGTCCTATGGATATACCAAGTTTCATTTTTCTACGTTGGAAAAAGTTACTTTCACTTTCCATAGGCCCAATGTATTTTGATTTTGTAGGGAATTCGCCACTGAGTCATTTTTCGTATTTTTTTAGTGACTTCAAATACATAAATTTTTCGCCGAGCTTGAAGTCTGGGACCAATAAAATGACTTTTAGTGCATGTTCACTGGGTCAAATTTAGGATCATAGGTGGAAAAGAAAAATAAAAATAATAAAAAATTAAAAAAAAAAAAAAAAAAATCCGAGCAAAACAATAGGCCCTCCCGGTCATCACCGGCTCGGGCCTAAAATATATAACTCGAGCAAAAAGTCTAGAAAAACACTTGTCTCTTTTACATACATGTGTTTAGCTCATTTTGCCCAAGTTTGGTGTCTGTGGAATGAAGCAGCTTTTTCTGTGTACTTTTAAAAAGAGGTGTATTTTAAGTCGGTTCACATTTTCAATTCAAAATGGCCGCCTTCCTGTGTGTGATAGGGTGTGGTCCCAATTGGCTTTTTGTTCATAAGCCCATGGTGGATGTGTGTACCAAGTTTTATTTGCCTACAACAAACTAAAAATTTCACTTCCCATTGACTTTTTCACATTTTTGGGGACGTTGCTATGGCAACACATTTATAGATAGGGGTGGTTGTCATTGGCTTTTATGCTCGTCATGACATAAGAGATGTGTGTACAAAATTTTATGTCTCTATGACAAACTAAATTCTTGGGTCCATTATAAGTTTGTAGGGGGCGCTGGAGAGCCATTTCTAAAGATAACCCTTTTATTTACATATTTTTGTGTTCAGGTCATGAATGTGCACAAACGCCTTTTTGGGTCCAACTCGATCCGAGAAGGCGTTTGAGAGTTAAGAGCGTTTATTGTCACAAAAATGGCCACCTCGTTACAGGCTTGCCACACCCATACCCGATAAGATATCAAAACAAAGTCACAACTTTGGTTGGCACACGTGTCTAGATGATACTCACCAAATTTGGGGCCATTTAGATTAAAACACAATGATTTGCATCTTTCTGCGCAAGGGGTGCGATTTTATAGATAGGGGGTGGTTGTCATTGGCTTTTATGCTCGTCATGACATAAGAGATGTGTGTACCAAATTTCATGTCTCTATGACAAACTAAATTCTTGGGTCCCATTATAAGTTTGTAGGGGCGCTGGAGGGCCATTTCTAAAGATAACCCTTTTATTTACATATCTTTGTGTTCAGGTCATGAATGTGCACAAACTCCTTTTTGGGTCCAACTCGATCCAAGAAGGCGTTTGAGAGTGAAGAGACATTTAATTTTCACAAAAATGGCCACCTCGTTACAGGCTTGCCACACCCATACCCGATAAGATATCATAAACAAAGTCACAACTTTGGTTGGCACACGTGTCTAGATGATACTCACCAAATTTGGGGCCATTTAGATTAAAACACAATGATTTGCATCTTTTTTCGCAAGGGTCGCGATTTTAGTGGCCGCGCGTTTCACCCCACATGGCGGACTTCCAGTTAAGTTTACGGTGTTGCTGTCATTGACTTTTCTGTTTGCCCTGAGATGTCCTATGGATGTACCAAGTTTCATTTTTCTACATTGGAAAAAAGTTACTTTCACTTTCCATAGGCCCAATGTATTTTGACTTTTCTAGGGGCCGCCACTGAGTCATTTTTCGTATTTTTTTTCCGGGGACTTCAAATACATAAATTTTTTGCCGGGCTTGAAGTCTGGGACCAATAAAAATGACTTTTAGTTGTTCGTTTACTGGGTTAAATTGAGGATCATTTTGCAGAAAAATTATAATAAAAAAATATATACCGAATTATAATAAAAAAAATATATAACTCGAGCAAAAAAGTCTAGAAAAACACTTGTCTCTTTTACATACATGTGTTTAGCTCATTTTGCCCAAGTTTGGTGTCTGTGGAATGAAGCAGCTTTTTCTGTGTACTTTTAAAAAGAGGTGTATTTTAAGTCGGTTCACATTTTCAATTCAAAATGGCCGCCTTCCTGTGTGTGATAGGGTGTGGTCCCATTGTCTTTTTTGTTCATAAGCCCATGGTGGATGTGTGTACCAAGTTTTATTTGCCTACAACAAACTAAAAATTTCACTTCCCATTGACTTTTTCACATTTTTGGGACGTTGCTATGGCAACACATTTATAGATAGGGGTGGTTGTCATTGGCTTTTATGCTCGTCATGACATAAGAGATGTGTGTACAAAATTTTATGTCTCTATGACAAACTAAATTCTTGGGTCCATTATAAGTTTGTAGGGGCGCTGGAGAGCCATTTCTAAAGATAACCCTTTTATTTACATATTTTTGTGTTCAGGTCATGAATGTGCACAAACGCCTTTTGGGTCCAACTCGATCCGAGAAGGCGTTTGAGAGTTAAGAGACGTTTATTGTCACAAAAATGGCCACCTCGTTACAGGCTTGCCACCCATACCCGATAAGATATCAAAACAAAGTCACAACTTTGGTTGGCACACGTGTCTAGATGATACTCACCAAATTTGGGGCCATTTAGATTAAAACACAATGATTTGCATCTTTCTGCGCAAGTGCGATTTTAGTGGCAGCGCGTTTCACCCCACATGGCGGACTTCCTGTTAAGTTTAGGGTGTGACTGTCTTTGACTTTTCTGTTTGCCCTGAGGTGTCCTATGGATATACCAAGTTTCATTTTCTACGTTGGAAAAAGTTACTTTCACTTTCCATAGGCCCAATGTATTTTGATTTTGTAGGGTCGCCACTGAGTCATTTTTAGTATTTTTTTGGCGACTTCAAATACATAAATTTTTGCCGGGCTTGAAGTCTGGGACCAATAAAAATGACTTTTAGTTGTTCGTTTACTGGGTTAAATTGAGGATCATTTTGCAGAAAAATTATAATAAAAAATATATACCGAATTATAATAAAAAATATATAACTCGAGCAAAAAGTCTAGAAAAACACTTGTCTCTTTTACATACATGTGTTTAGCTCATTTTGCCCAAGTTTGGTGTCTGTGGAATGAAGCAGCTTTTTCTGTGTACTTTTAAAAAGAGGTGTATTTTAAGTCGGTTCACATTTTCAATTCAAAATGGCCGCCTTCCTGTGTGTGATAGGGTGTGGTCCCCATTGTCTTTTTGTTCATAAGCCCATGGTGGATGTGTGTACCAAGTTTTATTTGCCTACAACAAACTAAAAATTTCACTTCCCATTGACTTTTTCACATTTTTGGGGCGTTGCTATGGCAACACATTTATAGATAGGGGTGGTTGTCATTGGCTTTTATGCTCGTCATGACATAAGAGATGTGTGTACAAAATTTTATGTCTCTATGACAAACTAAATTCTTGGGTCCATTATAAGTTTGTAGGGGCGCTGGAGAGCCATTTCTAAAGATAACCCTTTTATTTACATATTTTTGTGTTCAGGTCATGAATGTGCACAAACGCCTTTTTGGGTCCAACTCGATCCGAGAAGGCGTTTGAGAGTTAAGAGACGTTTATTGTCACAAAATGGCCACCTCGTTACAGGCTTGCCACACCCATACCCGATAAGATATCAAAACAAAGTCACAACTTTGGTTGGCACACGTGTCTAGATGATACTCACCAAATTTGGGGCCATTTAGATTAAAACACAATGATTTGCATCTTTCTGCGCAAGTGCGATTTTAGTGGCCGCTTTCACCCCACATGGCGGACTTCCTGTTAAGTTTAGGGTGTGACTGTCTTTGACTTTTCTGTTTGCCCTGAGGTGTCCTATGGATATACCAAGTTTCATTTTTCTACGTTGGAAAAAGTTACTTTCACTTTCCATAGGCCCAATGTATTTTGATTTTGTAGGGTCGCCACTGAGTCATTTTTCGTATTTTTTTCTTCAAATACATAAATTTTTCGCCGAGCTTGAAGTCTGGGACCAATAAAATGACTTTTCGTGCATGTTCACTGGGTCAAATTTAGGATCATTGGGTCGGAAGAAAAATAAAAAAAAAAAAAAAAAAAAAAAAATCCGAGCAAAAACAATAGGCCCTCCCGGCCATCACCGGCTCGGGCCTAATAATAAAAAAAAAATTAAAAAAAAAAAAATAAATAAAAAAATCCGAGCAAAAACAATAGGCCCTCCCGGCCATCACCGGCTCGGGCCTAATAATAATAATTTAAGCTTTCTCTGAATGAATGAGGCTGAAGCAGAAAAGACTATTACTAAAGAAGTTTTTTTTAAGAATTACATAAATATTATTAAAGGCAAAATTTACACTAGTAGATAAAAATATATATATATATCCTTTTTTTTTTTTTCAATTAATTAAAGAAAAAAAATCAACATTTTTGGTCAGGTAGGTCTGGTTGGCTTGTTGCTTAAAAATGTTTAAATCATGTTATTTTCACATTCTAAAAAGTGCATTAAAAAGGGTTGTTTAACCACAAAAAGTACTGTCAAGCAATTCCAGTATGCTTTAGTAAAATTTCCTAACTGGTAAACTAATATACACTGAACTATTTATTAACTGCACTTTTTAAAGTCTCCATGTGCTCTAAATTGCCTGTAGGGGATAAATAAACATAATTATTTGTTTAAATGTGTTTTTGAAAATATATTTTGTGTATTTATATGTTGTTTTCAACTGTCCTGGACACATTCCTGCACGGCCTGTCTGTCCTGGGAGTGGATCCCTCCTTCTGTGGGTATCCCTGAGATTTTTCTTTTTTCCCGGCTGTTTTATTTTTATTTTTTCCTGATGAAGGGTCCAAGGACAGGGGATGTTGTCTAGTGCAGTCTGTTAAGCCCTTTGAGGCGGCTGTTGTTGTGATATTGGGCTATACAAAAATAAATGTCTTGTCTTGTCTATTTGAATTGAAAAACAACCCCCGCCTCAGGCCCAAAGCTGCTGAGAGAGGCTCCAATCACCCGCAACCCCTAACGGGACTAAGCAGATGAAAATGAATGAATGCCCGACACATGGAAAGCCATACACTATTGCAGTTCCAGCAGTTTGACATTTACATTTAGTCATTTAGCTGACGCTTTTATCCAAAGCGACTTACATTAAGGTTCCATTCACCAGTGTTACAGCTGGAACACCACTGGAGGCAAGGGGGGTTAAGTGTCTACCCAAGGACACAACAACAGTATGAAGAACCACCAACCTTCCGGTTGAGGGACCTGCTCAACCACTGAGCCACTGCGCCCGAGTTTGAGGTTATTTATTATTTTATTCTAACAAGCTTTTAAAATCGAGCTTTGAAGTAAACAGCAGAGAGTGAGCTGCCCAGCACCTCAGTCAGACTTCACATCATATTGTTTGGGCTTATGTGTTAATGTTCATTGGCCTGGCATTCCTCTCAAAGCTCATTGTAGCTGAGCAATAAACTACAAATGCAACATTAGGTCAAACCTTGTCCCCTGCCAACTTTGTGGCACTCCTGTTTTTTCAACCTGTTGCATTTGCCTCATTGCAGATTGCTAGGTTTATGCTTTTGCACTTGAAATGCCCCATCTTTTTGACAATGGTTGAAAGATGCCAGATTTACCCCTCCATGTGGACAGGGCATAAAGTCCTTAAAGCTATGTGTAGGTGTTAGTGAACATGGTAAGAAATTAAATTATTCCTCCCAATCATTTATCTTCCCTTCCATCAGCACAATTTATAACATTGGTTTCAGCTCAAGGAATCAGCTACATTTTGAGTGTAAAGGAAAAATATGTAACATACAGTGATAAGCCAGACGGATATCCTGTCCCTGTGTAAACCCACCTCATGGTTTTGGCCGACATGCTCTGTGCAATCGCGTTGGAGGTGAGCAGCAGCTCCACAGCTTTGGTGGCACTGCCCACCACGGGAGGGGGCAGGGAGTTGGAGAACAGGTACGGCCGTGAGCGCTGCCTCAGGAGTTCGATGAGAGCCTTCGGGCCCACTGTGTAACCGCCTGGACAAGAAGAGGTATTG
This sequence comes from Perccottus glenii, assembly GCA_024416835.2. NCBI lineage: Eukaryota > Metazoa > Chordata > Actinopteri > Gobiiformes > Odontobutidae > Perccottus > Perccottus glenii. Next base: position 27,203,245 of record CM044553.2, read on the forward strand.
CGTTTCAAATTGTGTATTTCACACTGGCATATAATTAAACCCATTTCTGTCTTACCAGCAGCTCCTCCAAGTGCTTTTCCCAGTGTGGAGTTTACAATGTCAACTCTGTCCATCACTCCCAGGAGCTCATCTGTTCCTCTGCACATCATAGTCAGCATTAGTTTTAACCTCACAGATTAACACAATCCCAGATGAAATGTTTAAACCTACCCACATACCTTCCTCGTACTCCCAGGAAACCAGTGGCGTGACATTCATCTATAAACACCATGGCTCCATATTGTTCTGCCAGGTCACAGATCCCCTGTAGGGGGGCCACATCTCCGTCCATAGAGAAGACTCCGTCTGTGACTACAAGGCGCATACGGGATGACTGAGGAAAAGAGAACATGGTCAGGTCAGGCATTTTGGCTGGATTATTAGGCTGCTTCAAGACTGGTGCTATCTAGGACAGAGAAGATCTGTTGTCAGGATGTGGAGCTGTTGGCAGAAGGACTGTGACCATACTATATTGGTAAATAATAAATGGCATGCATTTATATAGCGCTTTTTTGCACCCAAAGCGCTTTACATCATGCTTCCACTCACCCCATTCACACACATTCACACCTGGGGCAGACAGAGATGGGGGCTGCCATACACACGGCGCTCAACCTTCTCCTACCACCACCAAACACACCTCTACAGTCACACACATTCATACACCAGTGCTACGGACCCATTCCAGGAATTTTGTTTCTATTCGAGGAAAGTTCTCACATGTCATTGTAGTAACAGTTTAAGAACCTTACCAGATACCCCAGATGTGGCATCATCAGCTGAACTGTCTTAAGGAACAGACCAAGCTTCCCAATTTTCACCATCATGCCCACCTCACCTGGGACTCCTTGAGCTTGGTCTCCAGATCACTTAGGTCCATATGTTTGAAGCGGAGTCTCTTCGCTCGACACAGACGGATGCCATCAATAATCGAGGCGTGGTTCAATTCGTCCGACAGCACTGCATCATCTGGACCCAGCAGAACCTGAAGGAGAAGAGGGCATTCTGTGTAATTACTGAGAATAAACCATACCTAGTTATTTATAAAAAGATGTGTGGGTCGTACCTCGAACAGTCCAGCATTGGCGTCAAAACAGCTGGCATAGAGGATGCAGTCTTCTCTTTCATGAAACTGAGCCAGCTTCTGCTCCAGATTTTTATGTAGATCCTGCAGTGATATGTTACATTACATTCATTACATGTGTAAAGTTAGGTTTTTGGTTTAATATAAGTAGATAACCATACCTGTGTGCCACAAATAAATCTGACTGAACTCAGCCCTGCTCCGTAGGCCTTCAGGGCTTCGACACCCGCCTGCACCACCTCAGGGTGACTGGATAGGCCCAGATAGTTGTTGGCACAGAAATTCAATATGCCTGAGAAAGAGAGATGAGAATCATGGAGAACAATAAAACCAGAGATTAAGGAAATAAGCAATGTCCAAATGAACCTTCAAATCCAATGAGCTGGAGTTAATCCCTATTTGATCACATCTATTATTCAGATAAACAGAATAATGAATAAAAGACAAAGCAGATATGTGAAAACAAAGAAAACAGCAGGAGCTTGGAACTGTCCCTTTCAGATGAATTGGACAGAGTGGAGGTCATGGCCCAGGGCCAACAGACCATTCACAACATTTTGCCAAAGGTTCATTCTGAAATGTCAAACACTGACAGGCTGCTTTGCTTGCACAGCAACAAACTGAGATTAGCTAACAATACCATTGCAGCAGCAGTGGTTACTTAGACAGAACTGTATAAAGAATTTGTTTCATACATTTTTATTTGATTTTTCAATTTTTACAATACCAGTAATCTCTGCTATTGTTCTTAAGTGAAATTATTTATAAGATTTGTAATAACCTGTTCTCGTCAGTCGTCAGTAGATGAAAAATATAGGCCTGTTATCTTAATTTATCTATAAGCTATTGTAGGAATCTTATCAGAGGGGAACATATATCCATGTTCATGAAGGGCTTAAACGTCTTTTACATTAAATGTTACAAAAATAAAAGCGCCACATTTCTTTATGTCAAAACTCCAGCTTAAGTTAACAGAGATAAGAACTTGACCCAAAAGCATCACCAGCAGCCGCGATCTGCTCAAACTGTGGTGCGTTCAAGGACATCAGCCACCAACCGAATCCTGAAGTGTTCACAAACGTTGATAGTGTAAAAGCCTGTCACTTACTGCCACGATGGCCGTCCACGTTTATGTGCGGACCCTGCTTCGACGTGATGACCCGTTCCCCCTTCCATGTCCCGGCTGCGCGGATGGACTCGAGCTCGGTCTCCAGTAAAGCTCTGGCGTCCGCTACCGCAGAATAACTCCGGTTCAGACAGGAGACCGAGGGTCGGAGGACGCCATGAACGGGTTTCAACAAAGTCACAGCGGCTTTTCGGAGAGACATGACGGAGAAGGAGAGGTTTGACGTTAACAATGTGCGGAAAGAAAGCCGAGAAAGCGAAGCTTAAGTCACGTAAGAAGGGCGTCGCGAAGCTGGCCAATGAAGTGCTCGAGAGCCAGGCAGGTGGCGTATGTTATCCAATCAGATTTAAGATTGAACGTATTCAGTAAGCCAGCAACATGTTGCTTTTTATAAACTCAATTGTCATAAAATATCGGTCTTGGTAACTAATTATGTCTTTTTTGTGAATTTGCGTAGGTTTTTACTATTTTTCTGTTCTGGAAAATAAGCATTGCAATAAACATTGCATTGTGTCGATATTCTAACCCAGTTATTCATATATGATATGGTTATATATATAATAAATGTGCAAAATATGGTGCATTCCTATCCATAGTGTTTTATTATTTTATTCTAACAAGCTTTTAAAATCGAGCTTTGAAGTAAACAGCAGAGAGTGAGCTGCCCAGCACCTCAGTCAGACTTCACATCATATTGTTTGGGCTTATGTGTTAATGTTCATTGGCCTGGCATTCCTCTCAAAGCTCATTGTAGCTGAGCAATAAACTACAAATGCAACATTAGGTCAAACCTTGTCCCCTGCCAACTTTGAGGCACTCCTGTTTTTTTAACCTGTTACATTTGCCTCATTGCAGATTTCTAGGTTTATGCTTTTGCACTTGAAATGCCCCATCTTTTTGACAATGGTTGAAAGATGTCAGATTTACCCCTCCATGTGGACAGGGCATAAAGTCCTTAAAGCTATGTGTAGGTGTTAGTGAACATGGTAAGAAATTAAATTATTCCTAATTAAATTATTTTCAAGACAAAACCAAACTGACCCGTTTCCAGTTAATTGCTTTAGTTTAATATCTGACATTATTCTATTGTCAGAACTTCAATTAAAACATGTTTTTACAAGGGAATGTCAAATGTAAAACCCCATTTACAACAGTAACGATGAAGAATCCAGTATCAAACTATTGTTCCTTGTTCCTTCTTCTCTTTAGTAAAGGTCGACAGCGACGCTACTTTGACAAGGTCCTTTTCTCCAGCTCATGTTTCGACAACATATATATATATATATATAAACCATATAATACATATTTTTTTGTTGTAAAACCTGAAACAATATCCTGTTTCCTCAACATCAGGAATGTACAATAAAAATGTGCAAATGTTTGCGTTACATATAGCTTCACATTTGATCAGTTATAAAACCGCTTCCTTTGTTCGAACATGGGGAGAAGTGCCCATGTCTGATGTGCCTTTAAACCATGGTCCAAGAGAAACCTTCACTTCTCAGACAGATAGTGCAGGAGCTCAATGAGTAGTGTTAATTGTTAGAGCGTGGTAAAACTCAGGACTCTGTCTCGTTCTTGTCCTGTGAGGAAGATCTGAGGGAGGGCAGACGATCAGCCGCTTTGGCTCTTTCGGCCAAAAACTTGTCAAACTCTGCCAACGGGAAAAGACATATGATACGATGAGAGCAATAAGAGAAATAAAAACAGACAACTCAATATCTGTTTGCATTCACCAAGATAATAATAAACTACAGACATAGTTTTAATTACAAAATTACTATCACAAGCAATTGGAATCTTCCCTTTTTAGTTGATAGAAAAATTAGGCAGTACTTCCCAAAGGTAGGCTGCTGTAGATTTTATTTGGATTGCTACAAAGATTGCAATACTAAAGAGAATGGAGTTGAGAAATTAGGGTTTGCAATTGATTTGGCGGTTTAAAATATGGGTCCAAAGAAAGGTTTAAAAAATAATGTTTGTTTTCCCCTAAATATAATCTTACAAGTATTGTTGTATTTGTTTAAAAAAAAAAAAATAATAAAAAAAAAAAATATATATATATATATATATAATTTTTTTTTTTTTTTTTTTTTTTTTGAATTTCAAAATTGTGTGCTGTATTTATGATAACTAACTTATTCTTGTGAGGACATCAAATAAAACGTTATAGTGAAACTGAACAACATCAGCTAATACTTGGAGTGAATGGAAGCTTGATGTAAAGAGCTTTGAGTGCCTAGTATATGGTAAAGTGCTAAATAAAATCAATGTCATTTTCCATTTGATAATTGACTTGAATGAAGATAGTGTGTACTATATTTGACTGTCATTGTTACTTGTTCTTTAGCGCCACCTACTGGACAATGGTAAACGTGACAAATGTAGAAGTAGGTGGATATTTTAAGGGTATTTTTAAAGTGTTAAGTGGGCAACAAACATCAAAAAGAGCATATCATAAATGCTGTATATATTGTAGGCTAAATAAGTGCTCTCACCTTCACTGGTTACACCATCAGACTCTTCATAGTCGTCATACTGTTTCACAAAGACAGAAAAATAATGTTTCAGAATAGAAAGACTTGTGAATGGATTATAGTTTTGTATTTCATTGTTCCACAAAAGCACATTAGTAGGGCTGCACAATTAATCGAATTTCTAATCGCGATCACGATTACAGAAGCCACAATTACGTAATCGTCCAAAGCCGCGATTACACACACACAAAAAAAGTCTGCGCGCTTAAGAGGCGTGTTTAGATCATGTCAGGTTGTGAGTGGCGAATCACCACTTTTAATAATAGTCTGTAGGCGTGTCATTATCAACGACCAGATTATCCACTGATACGTCTCATGCATGGGCGTAGGTTTAGGAGGGGACGCTAGGTACTAGTCCCTATCAATATTTTGAGATGGCAAATTTGTCCCCACCAATATTTAGCAAGCTCTTTTGAACTGCTATTTGGATCTTTACACTGCTATTTGGATCGATTCTAACGGCCAGGACCACGACAGTACAAGAAACGCCGTAATTTGATTGGCGGCGGGATATCTGACAGGCTATACGCGCGGGCCGGGACTACTTTTGTGCTTGCACTAGCAGCGAGCAGCTGGTGTGTGTGCGCGCGCATGTTGACGACGCCGACGGTAAGTTACCAGGGCTGTCTCTCTGCCACATACAAAGGCCAGAGTAAAAACATTCTAATATTTCGTTTTTTTGCCCCTTTTTGTACTTTGTAGATGCCACCCAAGAAGAAAAACATAAGAAGCTTTTTCATAAAGCAGAGTCCGAGTGTAAGCAGGCAAAAATAACTAGCTAGCCACACAAATAAACTAGCAGTAGCTAGTGACTGACCAGTCACTAATCAATGTTATATAGTTCAACAATAATAAAATGTTAGAATATGATCTGTATTTTATTCTAATGTTGATCTAGCTTACTGCTAGTCTCATACAAACAAACTTACCACATAGATTAACATAAATTTCAACACATTAATCCACAAAACCATGTCCCCTTCATATTTAAAAATGGCTCTGAAATATAAAAATGATGTGTTGAATGCATACCATGATACATGTGTATTTGATTCATTAGTTCATTATTTAATTACTGTACATATATAGGAAACTCAGACATCTTGTGAAGATGTCATAAAGCTTGTTGAGGAAGAAGTAGCTGGACCTTCAGGTGAGGTCTTTATGAACTATGAATTATTAAAGCGTGAAAATCATGCATTTTAAAAGTTTTAAAAAACCATGTCCCCTTCATATTTAAATTGCTCTGAAAAATTAACACAATGCGTTGAATGCATACTGATACGTGTGTATTTGATTCATTAGTTCATTATTTAATTACATATAGGAAACTCAGATATCTTGTGAAGATGTCATAGAGAATGTTGAGGAAGAAGTAGCTGGACCTTCAGGGCTTTAGGTGAGGTCTTAAAGTGATAGATCGTCTTAAAGAGAAGGTCTTAAAGTGATTCTGTGATGAGATATACTACTATTGATTAATAGCAAATTATTACCTGTTTTATTATGCAAAAGTGAAGTGAATTGGTATTAGTATAAAAGGATATCAGTGTGAACCAATGTAGAAAAGCAATAAAAGTTTTTCAGGAAGAGTGTTTTCAGCTTTTTTTTTTTTTTTTTTTATATACAAATATGGCATGAAGTTGCTTTAAACATGGTATAAAGCTATTTAAAACATAAATCAATGTAAATTGTAATAATCGTAATTAATAATCGCAATTACAATTTCAAAGGAATAATCGACAATTATGATTTTTGTCATAATCGTGCAGCCCTACACATTAGCCACCAAAGTTACTAATTTTGATGGATCTTGCAAAAGGCAACTGATCAGCTACATGTGTGTTGTCAGTGAGTAGGAAAATTATTATAACAAGGACACAGACTGGTACAGGGGTAGTTTTAGGGCCCATCAGTAGCGGTTTTAGGCACGGGCGAACCAAGCAGCCGCCCGGGGCGGCGTTTTTTCGTGACACATTGGGGGCGGCAGCACGAGCAGATTAATAAAAAAAAATAAATGATAATAATTAAAAAAAAAAAAATAAATAAAAATTCCTCTGCGTCGCGAAGCGGTTTTCATCATTTATATCATTTCACTGTGTGTGGAATTGGCTAATTGGCGCTCCCTGCAGCTGCCGGCGCCCCTGCTTGCTGAAAATGTCCAATGCACAGAAGCTGTGTGTTGTGAGTGAAGTGTAAAAGGGGGTGGGGCGAGAGGCGCGAGTGAAATTTCACCTCTGGGTCTCTCTCAAATGGAACGGACAGTCTATAGTTCCTGCAAATGAAACTAGGTAATACAAAACAATTATGCGGTCATCAAGGTGAATTGGTTTAGTCTTGACTTCTGGTCGTGAGTGACAGTTGGGGGGATGGGAAATCTGTTGATTGTCGAGTGCCAAATAAACAGAGATGGAGAAGAAAAGGTCAAAGCCATCAGGTGCCCAATTTGGAAAAAAAAGAAAAGAAGAGGAGGAGAAACAAGCAAAAGATTAAGGTATGCAACTATGTTCTCTCTCTCTGTATGATTACAGTATCCATTTCATGAATGAAGGGCTAATGTTAATTGGTGGTGGGTATAACTCTTTGTTAGCCTTTTGCTAATGATGCTTGCTATGCTTATACAACAATAATTTGGTTTCAACTCAATCACGAGATCTAATTTATAATATTGTGCTTTGCAATAAAACTGTTAAAAGTTCAGTTATCATTTCCATCTGTTGGTTTAATGTTAGGCTCTGTAAATAACCAACGGCATTTTCAAATCTTTAGGTTAAAGACGAACATTTGCTATGTAGCTATTTGCTACACAGTGTGCTAAGTATAGTTTCCTAAGTATAGTTTTACAAGTCATAACTAAAAGTGTGTCATGCATAGAATTTGAGGCAGTAACCAAAGAGCTAATAGTTCTTTCATGAAAGTTAGATTAATATACAAATTAATATCCTGAAACCCAAAAAGATTTTGGTGATTAAAAAAATAAAATCCCATTGTTTTTGCCTATACATATAATTTAAAGTAATTTTATTTTTTAAACAACTGAGTCCTAGTGACCATAGCATAACATGAATAAAATATAATTTTTCAAATTTTTTTTTATCATTTGTTTCTATGCTCTAAACAATGTGATGACATGGGGGAAAAAAACTAATAAAAAATGTTTTTTTCCGGGTCAAGGAGGGTATAGCGTGTAATGACAGACATTTAGTGTCTAAGAGCATGTTTATGTAACCCTTCTATTATGTTTTGAGTCAATTTGACCCCAGGCTGTTTTAGCTTTATAAAACATTATCCTATGGTCTTTTGATTTCAAATGCAATTCAATTACAATTTCAGGAGCACTTCTAAAATATTTTGGAGCATCCTCTGCCACTGGTCAGGATGAGCCAACCACCTCCCCCGCTACACAGACCTCTTCTGGAATGGTCTCGACCCTTCAGGATGAGCCAACCACCTCCTCCGCTACACATGTCTCCACAAATATCTGATATTGAGGATGAAGACCTCTTTGCCTCTACTTCTCCCCAGTATGAGCTTTCAGGTGTGCATATCGTGTGTGTGTATAATAAAATATAACTGTTTGTGCAGAACTTTGTTTGTTATTTTTGGGTGTGTGTGTGGTGGGGGGGGGCACTCGAAAGGGGTCTCGCCCAGGGTGTATTTCAATGTAGAACCGCCACTGGGGCCCATGCTTCTTCTTTAAAGACTGTTAAACCTGGCCAGATTAGCGTACACTTTGCTAAAGCTGCAGAATCTACAATAAAATGTTGCCATTATAAACCTTACACAAATGCATATTTGGTGAAGTAACACTCATGTCACTTTAAGGATATGTATAAATCTCACATTCTTGCTTCATCGTTCTTCATTCTGTCAGTAGAAATGTATTTTGTATTTGTTTGTATTTTGATAACCTTTGATAAAGTCAATTTGAAGTTGATGTTCATTTATGTTCTCTTTCTATCATTTTTTAAATCTAGCTGAATTATGTAGTATGAACACTTACATCGTTGTCCAGTTCAAGCCACTTCTCAATGTCGTCCATAACATTTGACTGGCTGAGGGGAATCTAAAAAAAAAAAAAAAAAAAAAAAGATGATCAGTTTAGTAAAATTAAAATTATTGTTGGAACTATACCACAAAAGAAAATCTTAAAAAATGCATGAAAAATGTAGTATGTGGAAAAGTGCAAACCAAAAACCATGTTTTCATGTTGATATAAACACAAAATGATCAACACAACGTTTAAAAGCATGCACCGGCTGTGCTTTACATCAATAACCTGACACACCAAAACCCCAAAAAACGACTAAACAAAAGTCACTGGGACCACAGCAAAAGAAAATCATGAGGTGGAGGAGGATGTGGATGAGAGTAAAACCGGGACACACATCGCAGACAGACCCACCATTCCCCTCTTAATCATCCAATCTAACTTGGGTGACGAGCTGTTGGTGGAGGCTGGGCTCTCATCCTTTAGTGCAGACAGAAGAAGTATTTAAAAGGCTACGTCAACAAAAATGAGACTGGTCAATATGTTATTCATAAACACCCTTTTCCATAAAAGTGTACTCAAAGCATAGAAGCCACTCTGGGTCACTAGTGCAGACACTTTTTAAACCCTCAGCGCAGCCGCACTGACTTGTTTCTCATCACTCTATCTACAACAACCTATTTCATTCAATTTAAGTTTCCATAGAGATCTACCTTCATACTAAGTCAACCAGCATTGTGATACTAAAAAAAGAAAAAACAGGGTTTACACAAGTTACACTGCAAACCCCTTAATCCAGCTTCATAGTGCACAATACACAATTAAGATATTTGATCAGATTCATTAGATAATTCATTATTCATTTATTATTGTTTTATTGAGTTCCCAATTAGCTACAAAAGTGCATTGTGCTGTTTCAAAGACTTTGACTGAAAATATATACCTGATCACTATAGATACGGCTGCATCTCACTGTAAAAAAAGTTGACTTTAATGATAAAAGAGAATCTTTGCTAATGCTAAATTGTGACACCGAACATTTGAGCACTCCAAAAATAACATTGAAGATAAGTTTGAATTAGTGTAGACTATGGATAAATCTACTGACTTTGCCTGTTAAACTGTAATTATGGTACATAATAGTATGGTGCATTACTCACTGTTCCACTTATATGTAGTCTTCCAGCCTGAGCTTGAGCCAAGGCATCTACTGCAACTTCACTCTGCTCACTGTAAAAAACAAACAAAGAATTACGTATGGAGAGAGTCCAACAAACTCAAACTAATCATGGTAGAAATGTTGGGATAAGGAATTAAAGGCAACAAGTCAGTGTTAAAATACAAAACAGAGATTAATATCTGAGCACATTCCCTCTATGAGAATCCATTTTTAGCCAATGCAAGACTTTATAGGAATAATTAAAGCAAGCCTTTGTCTTGTTTTTTCTACCTTGTTTTGTGTAGTAGTGCGTTTAGGTCTTCTGCTTCACTTGTGCCTGGAAAAAAAATAATCATAAAGCTTTAACTTGAAAGCAAAACATGTTAAATCTGATAATTGTGCTACGGGTGTTTATGATGTTTTAAACAGTGAGACAAACAGGGGGGGTGGGGGTTGTACTTACTGAGTCGGGCAATCTGACCACACAGACTGCCAGACTGTGATCGGCTGAGGGAGCCGTCACTGGCCGCTGACGCAGCACCCGACTGGATGCCGGACTCAGGCGTGAGATTGAGGTCTGCGAGGTTGACGTATGTGTGTTCCTAAAAGAAACAAAATGATAACGGAACAAATTCATACTGATTCTGCTAACAGTGTGGCTGAAGTGGCACAATTTAGTCTGTCCACTTAAATATACCAGACTCAAAGTACTAAGCTTTGTTAGAAAATACAAACTGACTTTTTGGACAATGTATATTCCATCATGCAAAATGCTGAAGAAAAGATAAATCATAATTCTATATGCAAACAAAACCAACATATGGCACAAGGCATGTCCATAGATACTAGGGATGTAACGATTGACTCTAATTACGATTAGATATGATTCTGATTAAATTTAGCTGAGACCTAAAACCACTTTAGATCAAACCCAATAATAAACACTGGTCTCATGTGTTTCCCTAAAACAGTAGAACCTGATCAAAACAACTCTCATTTGTTTAACTGTTACCTTTTATGCATTTTCACCTATTATTTATTAATAAAAGCAAGAATGTATTAACAGTAATAATTAATGAGGGGACCAGAGGTATTTCAAAAAGGAACGGATTTGGTCCCCGGACCTTAAGTTTGATACCCTTGGTCTTTACTCTCTGTGGCTGCAGCAGAGACACAGAAGGCAGCACATGATCCAGAACATTATTAGATCTCTCTGACAAGGGCCTCAAACAGGTGAACACTTTAAGGCGGGTCTGACTGTTTTATGAAAAGATAACTTATGGCTCAGACTCGGGACAGCAGCCTCTATTTACAGTTTAGTCTCTTTGTTAACACAGATTACTGCTCACATTCTCTCTGTTCTCCACCGGTGATGGGACATTTACCTAACGTTTTGACCATTTTGGAAAAAGTAAAGCGCAGCCTCAGACACAGACTTGTGACTCACAGACGCCATGCTAGACACTGTTTGCAACAATTTGTTGAAAGCGAGTTTGCAGTAAACAGAGCGGCCCCTGTTGTTCAAAACATGAATTAACATCTCAACCGACTGGAAACGTCACACGAATTGATTTTCAACCGGCTTACGGTTAATTGTTACATCCCTAACAGCTACAGTATTAAATTATATGTGGTTACATAATGTAATGTGGAATGAGGCACACTATGCAAAAACAAAAAAAAAAAAAAAAAAAAAAAAACGCAAATTAAGCCTCACAAAATGACTCCTTTCCCACACATACAGCCCTCTACAGCAATATAAAGGTGAATATGTCTAAAAAAAAACAGAGAACTCTGGGAGAATTTAACTGTAACCCCTCTTTGTCCAATTTATTGAGAGGTATGACTCTCAGCCAATCACAGCTCACGTCAGTATAAATAGTTTATTCAAAAGCAACCATAAACCTGAATTGGTCTTGTACCTGCCAACAGGCACAAAACAAGGATGGACCATGAAATATCCAACATAGTGTAAGAAAATTCATATAAAGCAGATTTTAAACCCAGTTGCCGACTTTGCTATGCAACTATGCTCTCTTTTGTTTATTTCAAAAAGGCTTCCAGCGGCTAACAATGGCATGTTTTTCACGTAGGACATTTTGGATCCAAAGTGTTTTCACCAATGAGTCACAACACTAAAAAGCCACAAGTGATTGTGAGTGGATACCTTTTGCGGTGCAGTTTGGCCATTTGAGATTCTTTTCTCAAACCTAAAGAAAACAACAACTCATTAGTAAAAAGAAAATCCAAACTGCTGGTATGAAACTCTGCTGAAGCTAACCCGATCCGACCTGTGGTATCGACTGAAGGCAGAGTTCATCTCATCGTTGGTGGCCAGCAGCTCTTCAATCAGCTTCTCCTCGCTCAGCCTGGGCACCACCTTCACTATCCTGTCCTGCATATCCTTACAAACTGTGTAAAGCTGCTAATTACACAATGAGACAAAAAGAAATGTGTGGGCGGGGGTGATGTTGAGGGGGTTGATGCAACACAAAATAATATAATATAGAAGATCAGTTAGGGGAAATGAGGAAATATGGAAAACGTGAGTGAAAAGATAAAAGCGAACAGACAACAGAGAGAACAGCTGACAGACTGTAGAGATGTGTTTTTTATTACCTCGAGTAGCTCCATGTCAGCCTGCTTTACCGTGACGGGGTCCAGGTGAGTCATCATCTCCGACATGGTGGTTAAATTGCTCCGCACCAACGTTAGCTCTGTCTTCAGCTGCTTTACCTACAACACAAAGAGCATTATTTTTTATTTGTCAATACAGCTTGAATAAAAGGTATCAGTGTTTTTTTTGATCTTTCACAGTAAATGGGGCAAGAGAAGGGGACGGCCTATATTTAGTATGCACAGTCAAACCTAAGACACTCTACATATTTGGTAAGAGCTCTACCAGTCAAGAAAAGAAAAGAGAAATTTAGTACCAGTAAACGTTGGCAGCTGTTGCTACCTTTTACAGTTCTTCTTAACGGCTTTAGCACATTTTTTGAAATGGTTCATTGTTTCTTCAAACTTGAAGTGTCCTTCAATGGTTCATCTAAACTTTTCATTGTCTTTTCATTCATAAAAAACATTTTGCTTCAAAAGTTTTGTAGTTTTGTTGAAGATGCATCGTTTGAGCCTTCTGTTTCTACAGCTGCCCAGAGAGAACAAACTGAGCAATGACAAATTCATGAGCATTTTTTTTAAGGTTAAAGCTTAAACAAAAGGTTTTAATTCTTTAAGGTTAGCTCATCTTCTGACCTATTTGTTCACAGAAAATATCTGTGAACATGTCCCTGCAGGGCTACTTTAGGTATAGGAGGGGTTTGAGGTATGGAACTAAATGGCAAAAGGACAAAGCCCAGAGAGTTGTAGAGTTTTGTTGAATAATAGCCAGAACCTCCTGTAGTCAACCATCACGACATCTGATTACAAATTCTATTATCCTTTTATTGTTTATGGATTGACTACATAGAGTGAAAAGCAGACGATTGGATGTGAGAGCCCATCACCTGGCTGGGAGTGAATGTGTTGTTTCCCTCTTTGGCGTGTTTGAGCTGAGTGCTCTGGGGCGTGTGCAGCGGTATTTTGGTAGAAATAAGCCCAGCATGCAGAGTAGTGACAGTAGGCCCGTTTCCCGGCAAAGTCTGGCACAAGTCACCAGAAAGAAGCATGAGTAAAGAAAAAGAGTAAAACCATTAAGTAAAAAAACAAAGTGACAGGGAGACAAGCCATGCTTTCACCTCTTTCTGAGCTTGGGTTTGGTTTTGGCAGTAGCCGTCTAGCTCTACTGCGGGGAACTCTAGTCCTTTCCTGCGCAGGTCTTCATACACAGACACCACACCTGTCAGGTCAGGTGAGCTGCGGAATGCGTCGGCCCACGCCTAATAAGAGAAAACCACAGACCTCGTTCAAACATACAGCGGTTTAGTTCCTCAGCTGAGTGTGTATGGTGCTGATTTATACCTGAATGATGCCAAGAACACGGTCGTGGAGGACCGCAGGAGGGTTGTTCCGTGGGATTATTGACCGCACCAGAACACCCTCGATGAAATCCCTCGTGGTGACCAGGATGTGGAACCTGTAGCCACAGTTTTTCACACACGTCTCTAAAACCTGACAAGAGAGAAACAGATTTAGATGTAGCTGCTCCATCTGAGAGACTAAGTCAAAGTAGGTCATTTTTGCCTTTACATCCATTACATTGTATAATTCTTCCTCTAAAATGTTGTGATTATAACAAATTAATTTGGTTATCTGGTCATTTTAATAGTGTAATAACCTGCACAATAGAGAACTGGGGATTATATATTACACAGTATTCTATTTGCATATGCAGTTCAAAAGTTTACAGTGGCAGAATTAGTCATTTTTATTGGCAATTTTTCAGAGAATATGAATGATAACACAAAAACTTTTTTTCACTCATAGTAAGTGGTTGGTTGAAGACATTTATTATCAAACTATTGTGTTTACTCCTTTTAAATCATAATGAAAACAGAAACTACCCAAATGACCCTGATCAAAAGTTAACATACCCTGGTGATTTTGGCCTGATAACATGCACAAGTCGACACAAACAGGTTAGAATGGCTACTAAACCATCCTCATCTGTGATCTGTTTGCTTGTAATCAGTGTGTGTGTATAAAAGATCAGTGAGTTTCTGGGCTCCTGACAGACCCTTGCGTCTCTCAACCAGTGCTGCACTGACATTTCTGTATTGTGAGTAGAGATGGGTACCGAAACCCGGTATTAAACTGGCCCCGGGGCTAAATTATGAAAGACCGTAGTATCAGTAAGATCTGACACTATTGGTTCTGCTTTCGGTACTGGAGGGGAAAAAATTAATGTACTATGTAATGTTGTCGTGCACATTTTATCTCACCAAACATTTCTAATGTGCGATCATTAAGACGTTTGTCTGTGAGATCTGTGAGATCTCTCATGCGCGCTGCGGAGGCTGTCTGTCAGTCACACACACACACACAACACAACGAGCGCGGCGCACGCACACGCACAACAGTACAAAAACCCCCGCTTAATAATAAAGAGTGACGATGGCGAAGAGAGCAAAACGTTCCAAAGTGTGGTTACACTTCTCTAGAGTTAATGCAGACAACGCTCGTTGTCATAAGTGCAACAAAATGTTTGCATGTAAGGGCGGAAACACAAGCAATCTGTCTAAGCACCTCAAAAGTGCATTATGTGCAGACAGAGAAATGCTAAGTTTTCGACTGCTTAGCTAGCTCGTCTCTGGTTGTTGCCCCATCTACGTCTGGTATGTACGCTAAAATCATGTTGAATCAACGTTGTTCACGTCATTTAAAATAAATCTCCCTGGTTTGTTAACCTTATGTAGAAATTCTGTTGATTTCTTTTGGGAGAAATGAGAGAATCAAATCAACATTTGTATGTTCTTTAGCAGAAAAATATAGTTGACTTCATTTGTTTTACATTCATTTGTTTTTTGTATAATAGCTATTTGTTTCAACATGGCTGTTTCTTGCACTACAAATAATTGTTTTATTAATTTTACATAAAAAAAATAAAGAAATGTTAATTCTGTTCACAACTTGTTTAAAGGGTAACTAAACCCCTGGTCAAATCGTAACTCCACCCACTCACAAAATTTGAAAAATGCTGGAAAAGTGGGCAGAGCCCAGCAGAGACAGAGGGGAAGATTCGAGGGCGGAGCTCAGCGGGGGCGTGAACCTGAGACCCACAGTGACGGATTGATTGACAGCAGCTGTCAGACTCGCAAAGATGGAGACTTGAAGGAAGCTAGTAGCTTTGCTACGGAGCGGTCCTTCTAAGTGGAGCACTTTTCTGTGCACACAGGGCTAAAACCTTATCAGTTTGTGCCACTGGCTCAAACCACGGTCTCAACAACTCCCAAAGTTAAAGAGTGAAGACTTGCAGCACAAGAGAGAATGGGGCCAGTGATAAAACGTTAGCATTGTCTAATTTAGGCTAATGCTTAGCAAATGCTAACAAAGTTTCAGAAATTGCAAACCTTTAGTTTGATTTTGGTAATTAGTGTTACTTACACACAAAACAGAGATTTCAAGTCTCCCTCTACAACTGTTAAAAAACTCTTGTCTTGCAGCTCACTGGTCCTGGGAGAAAATGTGTTATAGATACTCAAGGTATAGCTATGAAATAAGACCAGTGTCAAGTCCAGTTAATTTAATAAGTAATATGCAAAAAAGACACAACTCTAACCAAATATAATTTTACATCCAAAACAAAGTAGTAATAAACATTGTTTCTCATGTTGTAGGTAATGCACAGGTGTGACAGGTTGGTGAGTCGGCTACATAACAGCCCATCCAGACTTTGAGGCAGTAGCACTAAACCCCTGTGTTACAGGCTCTAACACTTGTAATGTAGTGTTACACTTATCTTCAGCTTTTTGGTGAGACGTGGTTAAACAGGGTAGTTCCAGGAAGAAGAGAGCAATGTTTTTATAAATAAGTAAATTTAATGTTTTACCCTCCACTTACACATACTGTACATGTGCACCAGCTCTTTCAGCGCTTATAGACACCTGTCTGCTGCAGTGTGGTCAGGTGGAGCTGGGGAGACCTGGGCCAGCAGGTACAGGTCATACCTCCTTGTGCTGTCCTCACAGAGGATTCCAATACTGAATTTATAAATATAGTTGGTATATAAAAAATTGAAATGAAGAAACAGTTATACCTGAAGTTACACACAAAACAATTGTTTAAAAACATGCATTATAAAATCAGCTATACAACTCAAAATGAACATGAATCAACATAAACATTTACAAAAGAATGTCTAAATGAGACCCTTTTCTCAAACTGCCTTTACATAATTCTTATATTCTTTAGAGATTGTTCTTACAGTAAGCATTTTATATTGATATAATATTTTATATATACACACTTAATTTAAATAAAAAATAAATGTCATAGTAAATTCTCATACATCATTTCAAGGCAGGTCCAAACTTTGTAAATGGTGCACAGTCAGGACAGAGGCTTTTTACTTTGTGTTTGAAAGTCACTGTCAGTTGCACTTATTGGAGCAAAGATGGTGAAATGCAAGAGCCAGACTTAAACAGGCTGATCATAACTTCATGAGCTGTTCCAAAATGTTTAAGAATCCTGAGTGTGTTCAACAGTGTATTAGTGTTTACATTAGTCTAAATGTAGTCAGCAAAGTAAAGCTAAGTCTCAGAAACTATAGAGCTAATTGCAGTTTTCAGAGTCTGAATCCAAGATGATAGACAGCAGCAAAGTTGAAGGATGAAGTATCTTCAGTGAAGTGACGCAGGAACAGTCACCAGGTCCTGAAAATAAAATAAACATATAAACATGATTTTATTTCTTACATTAGACCATTTTAATGACAATAAAATGATAGATTGTCACACACCTCATGTGTTCTTGTTAGAGTATTTAAAACAAGTAATTGCACTATAACAGTAAAACAAACAAAACAAACTAAAGAATGGGAATAAATGCATTACCTTCAGCAGTGGACACCTCACAACGTTTCCTCATTATTGGAGTAGAGCTAGTCCTGGGACACTCTGGCAGCTCCATCAGTGTCTGTGTCACATGACACACTCCTATTAGGCGTTCTGGCCTGGGTGGTTGCAAAAAAAGAGTTTCACAAATGATTTGTTATCTTGAGTTTATGATGAGACCCAAACATCTGGGTCAACAACTCACAAAAACTGCACAATCCCTAAAAGATGCTCTGCCTTTGCACAAACAGCCTTTTCATTTCAAACCATCAAACAATGGAATCAGATCCTAGAAAGTCTGAAATTCTAAATCTGGTACAAAGCATATCTTTTCTTGTGAGATTATTGTTTTTGTACATGGTGCGTGAGAAATAAAGAATAAACAAAAATTAAACATACAAAAGCTTCACGGTATTCAAACTCACCTTTGCTTCACCTGCAGATCTGCAGCGACTGGTTCAGACTGGCCCCCAGTTTCTCTGGTCATCTTAGGCAAAACAAAAGATTTGTGTTATTGTTTACAATTACAGTATTATATTAATTCATTTTAAAATGTTTATAAAGGATATTAATAACACAAATATTCTCATTACTATTACTGTATATCCTCCGTGAAAGCACTAGTATTTTAATCCGTGTGTACTGTCTCTGGGTCGGTCTGGTTGGCTGCAGCCTGTGATACACTGTCTCCTCTGCAGCTCCAGCTCTGCTCGGTTTACCCCGAGGAGCAGCGATAAACAACGTACACTGACGGTGGCGCTTTCGCGTTCAATCTAATTAGCAAAGTTGACACAAAACGCACAAGTTTTTGAGTTTGTGTTGAGTCAAAACTCACAGTGTTACACGAGTCATGAGATGTTCATGTTCAGTCAAGTCCAGAGTCATGAGCCAGTGACAGGTCTTTGGTGCCAAGGGCTGCATCTCTGCTACAAGTCCAACAGAGTGCTGCACATTTACGAGAAATAACTAACGGAATATTGAGTGAAAGAGTAAAGCTAGATGTCTGTGTGTACTGGGCCACAGTATCAACACGCAGCAGCCCTCATTAGCGCCGGTAGTATCAAGAGCAGCTGAAGCTAACGTTTAGCATACTTTACCTAACTAGCAACATGACAAAATTGATTAATTAACTTTAGCTTTACTGGGAAGAAACATAAATTGTGTTTCAAAATATATGTTCACTCACCTCAAGACGCTGCTGCGGTGGTGGAATCCATGCAGGAGCAGCGTTAGGCGCTGTGTTGCTTTTCAGCGGGAGCTGTTTTGAGAAGCACATTTCCACCTCCATTGCGTTGGAGAAGCAATCCCGCTTAAAATGCCCGCTGCAAACTCCAGCTCTCAGCAGGAACTCACGGTGTTCCAGGCCAAGTGCACACTGGCATCTAATTTCCAACTCAACTGGAAAGCAATGCAGTCCAGCAGTGCTGTTGCAACCAGCAACACTACAAGTACATGCTAATATAGCTAGCCTGATGTTTTGAACACCCGCTACTTGGGAAGATGTTTTTATACCAGGGGCGTGAGCCAATGCCAAGGGTGTGGTGGGGTCGTGCCAGGGGCGTGGGTAGAGAGCCGTTAGTCGAGCCAGTATACGTCACACTAGGAAAGAATCTTCAGTCTAAAAATTCAACTGCAGTAACTACCGTTCAACCTGAGGAGGGCAGCACTTAGACGGTTTTACACCATAAAATGTAAAATTAATATACTTTATACTCAAATGTCAAAACTTTTACTCAGATCAGTGAACAGCACTAATAAGGCCCCATTCTTACAGATCATTAACTAAAAAAAGTTGGTTTAGGGTTTAGTTACTCTTTAAAAGAAAAAAAACACACAAAACACAAAGTACCGATAAGAATACCGTTAAAGTACCGGACCGTTAAGCGGTATCGGTAAGAGTAGTAATACGATACCCATCCCTAATTCTGAGTCATGGGGAAAGCAAAACAATTGTCAAAAAATTCGCGGGAAAAGGGAATTGAACTGTATAAAAGAGGAATTGAGAATGACAATCAGCAGGGTTCAAACTCTAATTAAGAAGTGGAAAATGAGGGATTCTGTTGAAAAAGTCAAAGCAAAAGCATCTGGATTTCAAGGTGACTCTAATTCCAAGAGACTTCATCTAAGTCAAGGGTGTTGACAAACATAATGTGTCCAAAAATAATTACACAAACAAATTCTGATCTTTCATGTCTTTATTGAGAACAACCAAAAAACCTCATAGTGCTTATGGAAAATGTATGTGAACCCTTGAGTTAAGGACCTCAAAAAAGCTAATTGGCGTCAGGTTTTAGCACACCTTGGGTCTCGTTAAGATAATACGTTTGGATGTGTGGACTACAGCTATTTTGAGTAATGTTATCTTGAGGAAAAAATAAAATAATAATAAATAATAATAAAAGAAAAGATTAAAAGCAACAGTATCTGGACTCAAGGTGATGACGTTTTCCAAAAGACTTTATAAATTCTGAGTTCAACTGGTAAGAGAGCTTATATCTCTAGAGGGAGGGGTTTGACCTAAAACCAAACCTGATGGGACCAGCCTGGTCGTTAGCTATGAAAGGGCAGTATGATTCCTGATTTGAGAGTAGTTTAAGGCTCAGGAGGGTTGATGATACTGTTCCATTCAGGTGTTGTTGTTGTTCTAGAGTGAAACTGTTTTGTTTTAGGTTTCAAACACAAGTTATAAATACTAGGCAACATGAATCTGAGGCCACCTCCTCTGATCAGAGAGGGCTTTTTCCATTTTAACAAAAATGTGAAGGCTTTCTTCACAACTCTCTCAAATCCTTTCTCTCCATCTCGCCTCTCTGGCCAAAATTCAGATATTGCCGAGAAAGCCATTACTACGCAAGTGCCACAAAGCATCCCTCTTACAATACATCAAACAGCACAGAGACAAGCCTTGAAACTTCTGGAACAAAGTAATTTAGAGTGATGAGACCAAAATTTACCTTTTTACCTCAACCATAAATGTTACATTTGGAAAGGAGTCAAGAACCACAACACTGCAATAACTGAAAGTTGGAGGTTCGAATCCCGCTCTCCCCAGTTCACACTGTAGTTGTGTCCTTGGGCAATACACTTGCCTCCAGTGCCAATGCACTGGTGTATGATTGTGTGAGAATTTTTGGTGGTGGTCAGAGAGGCTGTAGGTGCAAAATGGTTGCCATGTCTCTGTCAGTCTGCCCCAGGGCAGCTGTGGCTACAGACATAGCTTACCACCCCCACTGTGGAGTGAATGAATAATGACAGCCTGTCTTTGAGTCCCTTGGGAAAAAAGCGCAATATAAATCTAATCCATTTTTATTAATAGTAATAAGGCACAACCATTCCTACTATAAAACAACCTACAATGTTTTTGGGATGTGTGAGCCACCAAGGCACAAGAAACTTGGTCAAAATTGATGTCAAGATGAATGCAGCATGTTTTTAGAAAATACTGGAGGAAAATTTGCAGTCATCGGCCCAGAAGCTGCGCATGGGACATACTTTGACATTCCAAAATGACAACGATCCAAAGCACAGGGCCAAGTCATTGGCTACAGCAACATGCAGTGAAGGTTCTGGACTGGCCATCTCAGTCTCCTGACCTCAATATCGTTGAACTACCACAAAAGACTTCAAGCTGTCATTGATTTAACATCAATACACGGTATTAGGAACTGGAACATGTAAACTTTTGATCAGGTTCATTTGGGTAGTTCCTGTTGTCATTATGATTTAAAAAGAGTAAACACAGTTGGTTTACAATTAATGGCTTCAGCCAACCACGTACTATGAGTGAAAGAAAGGTTTTTGTGTTATAATTCATATTCTCTGAAAAATGGCCAAACAAATCACAATTTCTGCCAGGGTATGTAAAGTTATGAGCACAACTGTATGTAGAAACCTGAAATGTCATTTTTGCAATGTCTTTGTTGGTTTCTGTTACATTTTAGAGCACGTGTGTTTTCAGTGTCCCTCATTTCCAATTGGGAGTTTAAGTTGCATGCTCCGTTCCATAAAAGGTCATAAAAATGTCAATAAAGATCAATCTCTTCAGCATGTAGAATATGTTTTATATTGTTATATACTATTATATGAATCAACACAAAGCAGCAATTTTCTTTGAAGTAAAGTATTTTGAATCTATATCTAGATTTACTGGTTGAGCATGAAAATGAATTTAAGACTCACAGTGAGTGTCATCACGACCTCCTTGAAGTTTTTATTTCCCACAATCCTTTTCTTAATTGCCCTAACTGCATCTCGGGGTCTGTAATGAGATCAGATTTGTTTTAACATTCAGAGACATGAGCTGATACAGACAGATAACAAATGAAAAGTTTCACACACCCTTCCTCTGCAGCGTTGATCATGTCGCAGATTTCCATGTTCAGGGCCCAGTCTTCTGAGGCTAGGCTGGAGCTGGTTGCTTTCTCTGTGTCGAAGACAAACATGCCACTGTTATAGAATTGCAGAGGAATGTATCTTCAGGGCAGTGTCATGAGCTGGCATTTATACTGTGTCAGGTGAAGATAGAAAAGGTCTGGATGTAGTTATAATACGATGATATATTATTGTCAATATTATAATGTATGTTTTAGTGTCACAAACCCACAAACCTTTCTTTTTACAAAAGGCAAGGCTTGCATTGTGTCAGTTTTTGCCGATGAGCCGATAAATCATGTATTACTAAGGGTTAAACAAACACACTATGTATCTTTTTACTAATGTAATTAATATATAGTTTACAATAATGTTGATTGTAACATAATACAAGGAAATTAACACTTCTTAAGGTTTGTTCCGTTTTAGATAATTAGTAACAATTGGAACGACAGGATTTGTGCTGAGTGGTAATCGCTATAAAGGGATTCCAGACCCATTTCACTATGAGTCATTCACCCAAAGTGAAAGGGAATAGCTTGCCTGACTAGACAAAAAAGGTTCATTTGGATAATCCTGCCATGCGAACCTGAGCGTGGTCAGAATTTGCACCTAGACCACTTAAAAAGGTGGGTCTTGGTGGTCTCTGGTAGAGTTTGATTGAAATGAGGGCAGCACACATGAATATTCAGCCTTTAGTTTTGTCACTCATTAAAGAACATTTAATTCTATCAAGCATACAGTTTCTGAATGATTCAAAAGAAAGTCAGAGTGACACCCAACCAGTTCTCCCTGTAAAAATAAATGTTACTGCTGCGAGACTTAAATGTTGTCTAATCACTGGTATGGTGTGTCTCTGGGTGTATCACTGTGATGAAATGCCATGTTATGCCAGATTGTAGCAAACTTATTTTCTCATGGAGAAATACTGAACTCATTTTCGCCTGCTTTAAAATAGTTTCTGCTGGGAAGTAACTTTCTGTAAGACACGTTTGCCTATATGTACATTTTTATTACAAGGTCATTGAGTGCTATACTAGGCAACATAAATAGGCTACTTATTTATACAAGGATTTAAAGCCTTAACAGATATTACATCATTAATTCATAAAATAAGAGAATAAGCTAAAATAATTACAATTAGTGCATTCAGTGTTTTTTTTAAGTATTGACAATTTGGAGTAAAAGAAACACATGGCAAGGTGTTTTGTAATTTAGGCTATAGCTCACATGTCGTATCAACACTATTGTGTTTACTTATTTACTAAGTATGTAAGTAAATGGGCAGTACATTGTCACTATAAAGCTATTCGCTGTTTAAGCCAAATTCACAGTTAACATTCACAGTTTTGGACAAAGGCTGAAGAAGAAGAGTTTAGCCTAATTCAAGGACACGTCTAAGGAGGGTTGCCAAGTGAGTCAGCTTTTTAATAGTTAGCTTGAGTCGCAAGCCCTTCAATACAGCCCTTAGGATATTTACGTTCTTTTAATTGCCCACTGTTTCCATTCGTAGGCTAAGCTAACAGAATCGCCATTCTCATCAGGCTACAGTCCAATAACAATCTAATTTGGGTCAGGAGGATGCAGACCACTTTGTCCGCCCACTGTTCGCCGGCAAATAGGTCCATAATAGCAACCAATCAACGTGAGAGTAACTGTTTCTTAATCCCGCCTCCTGCCAAATCATTGCGTAGTTAACATGTCAATCAAGTTATAAGCCACTGCTCCTCTCTCATCCTTTTACAATAAATTTAAGCATTTTTGAAAATTAGCTAAGATTAAATGCACTGCAAATTATATTTACATCATCTAGAGGAATACATTTATTTAAATTCTTGATATTATAATATCTGCAGTGAAGATGACTGAGCCAGCTAACAATCTTCGCTTATTACAACGTAGCTAACCATGGCGGGCTTACCAATGAGCTGGCCCACCGGAGTGCTGAACGGGTTCCCCAAGAAGAACTCCATGGCGACGGCAGTGAGGACCCAGCAAAAAGCACCGACGTCTCCGGGACACGCTGCCAAACAACAAGTCCGCTCTCCCGCCGCTGCTGTGCTCCGCTCCGGTCGTAGGCTGCTGCAACAAAAGTGGGCCAATAGTTAGGCTGCGTCACCTTTTAAAGGGACAGTAGCCTAATATTGCAGGGGCTATGTATTATTGATACCACTCTCGCTGTATCACTGCGCCCTCCACACTAGGTCTGACTGAGTGGACCATTAAGAGAAACATATTGTGGCTACAGGCTGAAAACATTACCACACCACGTTTGTCATCTTTTACCTGGAATGGATGACTCAAGTAAACATGATGGTTCACATTTTTCAGGCCTGACTTGTCCAGCCAGTTGTCTTTATGAAAAACACAAGCCTTGTTACTTGACTAAATCATTCCTTTTTTAAAACACCTTGTAATGAGAGTAATATGCTTTCACTTGTTTTTTTATTAGCCTAAAAAAAAAAAAAAAAACCCAATAAGCTACTCTGTAAGAAATTAAAAAGTGTTAAGAAGGGATGATGCAACAGAGGCTCATATCAGATGCAGTTTCCAAATAAATAATTTCAGCTTGTATTTGGTATTTCTTGATGTTTAAGTGTTATTATAAAGTGGACAGTTAATATTGCAGTTAATAAATGATGCATTTGATTGACTTTGGGCTTCATTTGTAGTTATAGGTCTACTTCATCACCTACTCTAAGGCTTTTTATTAACAATAAAAGGCAAAATATTAATACATACTAATGCATATACATTCTCACACAAAACATATTTGCACAAATTCTTATCAAATGACACAAAGCAGATTGATGCATTTCAATTATCCAAATTATAATGACTCATAGATTGATTAATCAGTGTAAATCTATCTGTTTTGTATTGTGTGGCCACATGGGTGCACTATTTTACTACAGCAGTACTCACATGTTTAATGTACAGTGGCATGAAAAAGGATCTGAAGCCTTTGGAATTTCTCATATTTCTGCATAAAATCACCATCAAATGGGATCTGATCTTTGTCAAAATGACACAAATGAAAAAACAGTGTCTGCTTTAACTAAAACCACCCAAATTTTTACTAAACAATTTAAGTTAGTGGTGTGTCCAATCACTGAGGAGTGGCTTAAAGCTGTCCTGCTCACTATAAAACACACACCTGGTAAGAATTGTGTCTTGATGAGAACCATTGTCTGATATGCACCATGGCTCGCTCAAAAGAGCTCTCTGAAGACCTGCGATCAAGAATTGTTGATTTGTATAAAGCCGTGAAAGGTTACAAAACCATCTCTAAAAGTTTGGATGTTCATCAATCCACAGTTAGAGAAATTGTCTACAAATGGAGAGTTGCTTCTCTCCCAAGGAGTGGCCATCCACCAAAAATGACAACAAGAGTTCAGCGCAGAATACTCAGAGAGGTAAAAAAGAACCCTAGAGTTTCTCCTTAAGACTAACAGAAATCACTTGCACAATCTAATATCTCTGTGCATACATCGACTATATGTAAAACACTGGCCAAGAATGGTGTTCATGGGAGGACTCCAGAACTTCTGGCAAAATATTTTGTGGACTGATGAAACAAAAGTTGAACTGTTTGGAAGGAACACACAAAATCATGTGTAGAGGAAAAATGGAACAGCTCACACCCACTGTGAAGCAGGTGGAGGGAGCATCATGGTTTGGGGCTGTTTTGGTGCCTCTGGGCCTGGGCAACATGCAATCATTAATGGAAAACTGAATTCAAAAGTTTATCAGGATGTTTTGCAGGAAATGTTGAGGCTGTCTGTCAGATAGTTGAAGCTAAAAAGAATGTGGATGCTGCAACAGGGCAATGACCCAAAACACAGAAGTAAATCAACGTTTGGTTTTTGGTTTCAGAAAAACAAAATACACGTTCTGGAGTGGCCAAGTCAAAGTCCTGACTTGAACCCCATTGAGATGCTGTTGCATGACCTCAAGACAGTCATTCATGCCAGACATCCCAGAATCTGACTGAACTGCAGCAGTTTTGTAACGTTAAAGTTATTGCTGCCAAAGGGGGGGGGGTTCAGTTACTTATTCCTCCCCCTTCTGTCATTGTTTGCATGTTATCCTCATTAAAAATATGAAAACCTATAAATGTTTGGGAGGTTTTAGTTAAAGCAGACACTATTTTTTTCATTTGTGTCATTGTGACAAAGATCACATTTGATGGTGATTTTATGCAAAAATGTGAGAAATTTAAAAGACTTCAGACACTTTTTCATGCCACTGTAGTATCAGCTGCATAGTCATACACCTAGACTTAGAAAGCTCCAGCAATGTATGCCTCAAGCAAGTTTGGATGTTTGATGATGTGTCCTGTATTAGGAGCAACATAAATTTGGAAAAAAATATGGTTTTAGTGGCCCATGGGAAGACAAGTTTGTTCTGTTTAATTGTACATTGAGTGACAGAAGTTTCACACATTTTGTGACTCACTGAGATCAGACTCTTACATCTAAAATAACACTACTGTTTACAGTGAAATAACAGGTACAATGTAACCATGTTCATGAAATATGACCGCATATGGCTTGTGTTTGTATTTGCAACACAAATGTAAGCTGGAATGTGAAAGAAAGGGTCTAGTTCAGATAGTCAAGCTATTGAAGGAAAAATGTTGGTGAGCCTGCTGCAATTGTTACTATAAGAAATGTAATTTGCTGATAATCTTGTGAATAATGGTGTCATATGTAGCTTTAGCGTATGATTTCACTGCAGCATGTGTGTGCAGCTGCCGCCTCAAACGCTCTCAGATGTCTCACAGTTGCTACTAAGCTACTGTATAAAGACCAGTCACTGTGAACATAGGGTGAAACAGTACACTGTATGTACATTCTGATTAGTAATTTAACATAACACACACATAGACTAAGGCTAAAGTATTGTTTGATGCTCTCCACACTGTCCTAAAACATGACTGGCATCGTTAATCAAAAGGGGCTTTTTATTATGCTAACGCTTGATGAATTTCTTCCTGTTGCCATTGAACTATGCTTTACTAGGATAAGTAATTATAGATTATACGGATATATTATTTTATGAAGCCCACCACACTGCCCTAAAAAGCCCAAACTGCTTTTTCCATATTTTATTCTTTCATAGGCTACTTATTCTTTTTATACTACTTTGTCATTTGACACTATGAAACAACAGTGGCAGCTATGTTGTTTCATAGCTGCCACCCACATCATGATGAACATATTCTCGCCCTTCCTTTGAGAGTAACTTCCTTCCATATATTCTTTGTTTATTATAATTTCCATTACTACTTACCCCTTTTTGTTGTGCTATGACAGCAATATAGAATATTTTCTAAAATTAGTTTCACCCTGTCACTCTGTAGCACTGTGACAGCATGAAGAGGATTGGTCCATGTTGTGTAATATAGCATCCATCATGACACACATTTCCTGGTCCTTCCTTCCTTGAGAAAAACTAAATTAATTATTTTTATTTAAATAGCGTTGCAAAGCAGTAGTCTTGGTCAATAGGAGGCCCGGCTTAAATGGTTGCAATGAGAGCTACTCTGCATTGTGTCTCGAACAGGAGAACTCTTTAGTATGGAAAGCACAAACAAAGCCCCTCCACAGTTCCCAGGCCCTAAACTAAAGCGGCAGTGACTGACAACAGCTAGCTTTAAGAATGCAGGAAAAGTTGCCAACTACTGTATATTCCAGATACAGTGCCTTTCGAAAGTATTCGGCCCCCTTGAACTTTGCGACCTTTTGCCACATTTTAGGCTTAAGTCATAAATATATAAAACTGTAATTTTTTGTGAAGAATAAACAACAAGTGGGACACAATCATGAAATGGAACAAAATTTATTGGATATGTGAAACCTTTTTAACAAATAAAAAAATGAAAAATTGGGTGTGCAAAATTATTCAGCCCCTTTACTTTCAGTGCAGCAAACTCTCTCCAGAAGTTCAGTGAGGATCTCTGAATGATCCAATGTTGACCTAAATGACTAATGATGATAAATGGAATCCACCTGTGTGTAATCAAGTCTCTGTATAAATGCACCTGCACTGTGATAGTCTCAGAGGTCCGTTTAAAGCGCAGAGAGCATCATGAAGAACAAGGAACACACCAGGCAGGTCCGAGATACTGTTGTGGAGAAGTTTAAAGCCGGATTTGGATACAAAAAGATTTCCCAAGCTTCAAACATCCCAAGGAGCACTGTGCAAGCGATAATATTGAAATGGAAGGAGTATCAGACCACTGCAAATCTACCAAGACCTGGCCGTCCCTCTAAACTTTCAGCTCATACAAGGAGAAGACTGATCAGAGATGCAGCCAAGAGGCCCACGATCACTCTGGATGAACTGCAGAGATCTACAGCTGAGGTGGGAGACACTGTCCATAGGACAACAAGTCAGTCGTATACTGCACAAATCTGGCCTTTATGGAAGAGTGGCAAGAAGAAAGATATTTCTTAAAGATATCCATAAAAAGTGTTGTTTAAAGTTTGCCACAAACCACCTGGAAGACACACCAAACATGTGGAAGTAGGTGCTCTGGTCAGATGAAACCAAAATCTAACTTTTTGGCAACAATGCAAAACGTTATGTTTGGCGTAAAAGCAACACTTCTCATCACCCTGAACACACCATCCTCACTGTCAAACATGGTGGTGGCAGCATCATGGTTTGGACCTGCTTTTCTTCAGCAGGGACAGGGAAGATGGTTAAAATTGATGGGAAGATGGATGGAGCCAAATACAGGACCATTCTGGAAGAAAACCTGATGAAGTCTGCAAAAGACCTGAGACTGGGACGGAGATTTGTCTTCCAACAAGACAATGATCCAAAACATAAAGCAAAATCTACAATGGAGTGGTTCACAAATAAACATATCCAGGTGTTAGAATGGCCAAGTCAAAGTCCAGACCTAAATCCAATCGAGGATCTGTGGAAAAAACTGAAAACTGCTGTTCACAAACGCTCTCCATCCAACCTCACTGAGCTCGAGCTGTTTTGCAAAACTGATAGAGACATACCCCAAGTGACTGTAATCGCAGCAGCTGGTGGCGCTACAAAGTATTAAGTTAAAGGGGCTGAATAATTTTGCACGCCCAATTTTTCAGTTTTTTATTTGTTAGTTTGAAATATCCAATAAATTTTGTTCCACTTCATGATTGTGTCCCACTTGTTTTTGATTCTTCACAAAAAATTACAGTTTCATATCTTTATGTTTGAAGTCTGAAATGTGGCAAAAGGTCACAAGGTTCAAGGGGGCCGAAAAATTTCGCAAGAGTTTATCCAAAAAGACAAATTTTCTTTAGGTTTTATTTTAAACAGATTAGCTTCTGGTTTGACTTGAGATAGCATGTTTTACTGCAAATTTGAGACCAGACCTTTGGTTCTTTTAAGACCAGATATTTTGGATCGTTGGTGATCATTGGTGCCTGAAACCGAGGGATTGAAACCATAGATAGTATAATTATGGATGATATCCGCCCATTGGTCCCCTATTCACCAATATTGCATTACGAATGGGCAATAAAATGGCCGTTACATCCGGGATTTTCGGGTTTTACTCCATAGTAAAACAATAGTTTTTAGATAGCATAAACCAACGTAATTTTCAAAAATTCACCCCCCCCAGAGTTGTCACGTAGTAAAAACTTAGCTCTAGAGACCGGAGCCATCTTTTGTACCAGGCTGTAAACATGAGTTTTACTCTTGTAAAGTCGCCATTGGGTTTCTCCTTATATTTCCGCTTTTGGAGCCTGCCCTCTGGTGGACGGATGTATATCGCTGTATTTTGCTGTAAAATCACCGTATGGCGGCGCCCTTACACGACGACCATTTAAGAGGTACCATGGGAAAGGCTTGATTGAAACAAGTTTGCTGTGCTTTGTTATGCTATTTAGATGGCTAAAACAGATCACCCAGGATGCTTTTTTCATAATGTATTCGACAATGTTATGCACAATCCTCAAACCATATTTTGTTTTTATAACTTAATTTTTGATTATCACTTTATATCAGTTGGGAAGTTCACTGTTGGCAAATACCAACAGGAGGCGCCTAGCATGTTTTGATTTGTGTGTTACTCTACCTAATGTGCATAACATTTATTTGACACTTATGTACATAAATATATTGTATTTTGCTTCTTTAGCGTAATTTGGCAGATCTCTGTTTAAGTCTTTGATGAAGAAGCATGTCCTAAAACATCCCGCATGTGGTGTAATTTGGATTTTGTGTGAATTAGTTATATATAGGTCCTATACTTGTATTATATTAGTGAGTTGCTTATACAGTACCTTCCCTCTCACTTTTCCTTCTGCTTTTTCCCCTACCCTTTCTCATTTCTGTCAGCCTTTTATCAGTGTGTTTTGTTTTGTTCCACAGCTCTCCGTGACATGCACACACAGATGTCTAATTTTCTCTCTAGGGTAAATGTCAGACAAAATGCCAGTGGGACTAAGTATGTATAACTAGAAAGTTCTGAGGCTCTCATAGGCATTGTTTTCTGTTTTTCTGATGCTGGACTGAGTAAGGATTATTAAACACTTTCACAGAGAAGCACAGTCAAAGTTGTACAAGAAAAAGTAGAGAAAGCACATAGGCTTTAATTGGCCAAGCGTGATATCACATTCCTGGAAACTGTTCAATGTCAGCCAGCGAGCCAACGGGACCGAGCTGCTTATTTACTAACGTCCAATTATGGAGGTTCAGCATTGGCTTGTCTACGTATATTCACAGTATGTGGCCAGCTGATTAGTCTTCGCCGGCTGCAAATTAAATACTGCCCAAAGCCGCATACAGGTCTGTTAATGCACAACCAGCTGTGATGGGCTTTATCAGCTGCTGCGAGAATGTAACCACCAAATGCTGCATTAGTAAACAGTGGCTTGGGCCGAGCTGAAATACAAAGCAGAATAAATTTTTAAAACCACAGGCATCATAAAAGGCAGTGCACGTCCATCTTGCAATGTCTACGCAGTATTCTAGGGGGTCCCTTTCCACAGTGAATACAAACAGCCCCATCCTGTTGCCATGGCAATTGTACACATGCTGATCTGGAGGTGGGTTTAAATAGCACTGGCATGAAACATTTATTAGTCACACATGACACCAGAGAGCAGCTTTTGGAAGCAAGGTTAAATAAATAAATAAAAATATATTTTAAAAAAGGTATGCTTGGATATTAAATGCATGACATTCCCCAGGAGCTAAGGATGAGGAGAGAGTGGAGCTGTCGAGTAGATATCGATCATAGTTAGGTACATGTCCAGACGCTAACACTGCAAGTCTACAGGTTGAACTATGTACCATTAGAGATCTCAAGTCTTTATGAAACTGGCTAATGATCAATGGTTGCGAACAATATTATAATAAGCTACGGCAGTAAGTGTGACATTCATAAGTGTAGATTAGAGCCTTGAGGGACAGCCACAATGACTCGCCTTCCATGCAATGATATAATTGCACAGACAGAGCTGCCACAATCACAGCTAATTACTTGAACTGAACAGGAGCTATTGTAAATGCCTGTCATCATTCAAAACTTCACATTATCACATAAGATTTAAGAAAACACATAATCTACAATTATAGTAAAAATGAAAGGAGATAATGTTTTAGTCAGATTATAAACTTGGCATTACATGATGGAGCAGGTAAAGCCACAGCAGTCTTTCAATAGTGTCAGTCTGGTTTTAGTGAGAAATGGGGCTGACGTCCGATGGGACTTGGACGCCACCTTCTGATCCTGCAGAGCACCTGAATGAAAAACAGATATGCCTGTTAAACCAACTCTACAACTCATATATTGATTGATTACCGTAAACTTGATCAAAAAAATGACATGACATTACTCTTTTTAGCTAAGGTCTTTGTAAGTTTTGACTGTAGGAAGGCTGCCATCTCAGCGTCTTCTTCTCTTTCTCTGTTGGATAAATAAAGAATTTGTGCTAAACTGGTGCCACAGAATAAACAGAGACTTACAGCATTTGCTCTATTTGTACACGAAAATCCCCACAACTAAATAAATAGTAGATAACAATTTACATACAGTTGTTCTCATAAGTTTACATACCCTGGTAGAATTTCTAATTTTTCAGAGAATATGAATGATAACACAAAAAAACTTATACTCATAGTTACACTCATAGTTTGTGGTTGGGTGAAGTCATTTATTGAAAACTGTGTTTACGTTTTTAAATGACCCTGATCAAATGTTTACATACCCTGGTGATTTTGGTCTGATAACATGCACACAAGTCGACACAAACAGGTTTGAATGGCTACTAAAGGTAACCATCCTCATCTGTGATCCGTTTGTAATCAGTGTGTGTATAAAAGGTTAGTGAGTTTCTGGGCTCCTGACAGACCCTTACATCTTTCATCCAGTGCTGTCAAAGGATCTGCGAGAAAAGGTAACTGAACTGTATAAAGACAGGAAAGGGATATAAAAAGATATTTAAGGAAGGTCATCATAACTATGAGTGAAAGAAAAGCTTTTGTGTTATCATTCATATAATCTGAAAAATGGCCAAAAATAAATAAAATTTACAAATTTTGCCAGGGTATCTAAACTTATGAGCACAGCAGTATGTGGAGTCATTCATGTGCATCAGTGCTTATAGCAAACTTAAAAGAAGACACTGTATACAGCAGAAGACATGGATAATACAGTTTTAATACATACTAGGATGTATTAAAAAGGTGTTATTTTCATTGTTTTAGTGATAACCAAAGTCCAACCTGAGCCTCTCAAATTCCACGTCTTCCACCATAAAGTCTCTAGTCTCCACCAGTTTGTTGATCTGCTGCAGCAGCTCCTCTTCATTCTCTTTGGACTTGTCCTTTTCTGTCAAATATGCACAAAACAATTTTACTAACAGTATACTGCCGTTAATGAATTTACTTTCCTATCAAGCTTTCCCTGTTGTCAGGCAGATTATGACTGTTAGTCCCAGTTTAGGCAAGTCTATAGACTCCCTTAAACATACTGTACCGGATTACATATTTTCTTCTGTTTGGGGAAAAGGGTTTAAACCCAAAAAGTATATTTTAAAAGCAATCATTTGTGAAAAAAAAAATCAGGCTGTATGATGCCTTCTACTGTTTATCATAATGGATTTTAAAACTTTTCCCAGGACTGGCAAACCATGTGGCCAATAAATGCTCACACAAATTAAATGCTTGAAAAAGGAGCACTCCCATTGACCGGCTTGTCATATGACATTCCAGGAAGTTTAATGGCTGCTGAAAAATTGTATTTTCAGAAAAACAGGATAATAAAGAAAAGTAACAAAAGAAAAGGTAGGCAACATAAAACGAGGATAAATATCAATGTCAATTCAATCACATAATGTTTAACAAGGCGAAGATAATTGTTGTTCTGACTTTAAAGTTGCAGCTAAGCTAATGCTAAACTTCAGTTTGGTGTAATGTATTAGTATTTTGTGGAAAAAAATTTGTCCTTTTTTAATAAAATAAATAAAATAGCCTTTTGGCTGAGAGTGAAGTCTGAGACAGGGATGGCAACAGAAAATCAGGTACTTGAGTTTTGAGACAACGATTGTAAAATGTATTATGCAACAATTTACACACTTTTTACAATTAATGGCTGGTATCTTAAACACCTCAAAAGGAGGCATATTTGGAAAAATGTGCTTGTGACAGCAGTGAGGTTAAAATATCACAGAATAAAAAATTTAACTATACAAAAAGCAGGAAAGGTGTAGATGCTAACCTGACTCTGGCAGAACATCTCCACAGAACAAGCCTGTACCACAGTACCATCTTGGAGGGATCATTAAAAGCGTTTGCAAAAGGGCTGGTACTTTAAATCAATACCTGGTCAGTGATCATGTTGTTTACGTTTGTAACCGTAAAACAGTCGCAACATCTTTAAAACCTAAAACATGAGGAGACCTGTCAGGACGGCCACCTCATTGGACATGAGTCAGTAAAGCCCGGGTTCGGACCGTGAATACTTTGCCTGGAGCAGTACAAGATGTATTTTTGCGAGTTTGTACACAACGTTTGTACACAAATCTTGCAAGAATTGCATCGCAAGGTTATGTAGATGCAAGAGATTTAAAAAATAATAATAACAAATAAATAAACCTGGCTTCACTGCTTGCATTGTGTTTGCATCCGACTTTAACCTGTGCAGTGAACATGCAACATCACTGCAAACATTTATGAGAACAAAAAAAAAAAGAAAAAAAAAAATATATATATAAAACAACAGTTGAAATGCATTAATTTAAAGTAGCCCAAGAAGAATGCTTACACCTTTGTTTCTTAGTGCCGTACATATGTATTTCCACACATGCTCCATTGTAACACAAATGTGTGGTTTCAGCCAAAGCATATGCCTTCATGTTTAATGGTAATAGAAAAATATAGAAAATGACTTGGGTATATAAACCCATGACAAAGAGCAATACTGCCATCCAGCATCTCTGTAACTATCACTGTCAGATATAAATATAAAAGTGCTTGTGCTTGTAATCTTTGGGGTTACCACAGCAACCTTCATCTGTATCAGAGCCGTCATCTAAACTTAATAAAAAGAGAGCTGTGAGGGTGAGGAGACTTAAAAGACATAAAACCATAGATATAAAAACCAGGGACAGACCACAGTAACGACACATGAATTTTCAGGAATAAAAAAATAAAATTTGAATATTGTTAAAGACACTGACCTGGAATGGAGACCAGTTTCTGCAGCTCTTTCTTCAGTCTTGCAATTTCTTTGCAGAGCTGAATATCATCCATCCTGAACCAACAAACAGGGACAGGATTAACACAAGATACTCTATGAATTCTATGACCTTGTAGTAAGTTGTTTTTGGCAGCATTTGGTTGACAGCGTCTTCTCTGCTACTGTATCGAGATAGACCAGTTCCAGTCCAACAACAGACTTTCCTTCTTGATCAGCTTGTTCAGTCTCTAGCCTCACCAACCTTGATGCCACCTCCTCAGCACACAACTGCAAAGAACAGCGCACTGGAGCACAGCTCCACAAACTGATACAGCACTGATAAGGTTTGAGTCGTCAGTGCTATTTAATGCAGAAGCTTATATTAAAGCTTCAGGTCTGGTATCTTTTGGAACATAAAAAAAATCACTAAGCACAGGTTGTGGGCTCAGGTGGAAGCATGCTGTCAGTTTATGAGCAGAACTAGAGCCAGCTCAGTCCTGTTGAATGAATCACACCCGACAGTATCAGTGTAACGAACAGACAGTTCGTAACAGAAACTTTTTATAGCACACAGCACTTTAAACAAACGCCAAGTTGCACATAAATAAGGACATTGCACACGATTGGTTTAAGAAATAATTTATTGATTGTTTTATAGTTTCACCTGTGGACCTGCGCTTTGGAGGATGGCTGCCAGTCTGCGGAGAGAAAGAACAATTAGAACTGATTGAGAATTGTGCGCTAGATATGTGTAATTGTGTGTTTGGTGTTAAGTGTTAGGGCGGAGTGTGGTTTAAAAGTTGTTTGGTGTTGTGCATTGGTTTTACTCACCGCTCTGTTCCTTGTGTCCAGGTGTCTGGCCAAAAGAGTCCCCGGGGGAACAGCCAACATTAAAAAGGTTCCGGGCCAGACCAAGGCAGGGGAATGGAGAGGGGAGAAGCGAAACAGTGTTTTATGGTTTATGGGTTTTAAAGAAGTATAGGTGTTTGGTTTTAGAGTTTGTGAATTGTTTTGGGTTGTAAATATGGTTTATGGTTCGGTTTATTTGTTTGGAGGACATTAACATGGTTTAGGCCAAGCTTATGTTAATGTATGTACCTGTGGGGTTGGGTTGGGTCTTACCCAGTTAGTTGGGAACATATTTAAGGCGCCTCAAATTATCATTAGAGGGAGACTGCTGGAGAGGACTGAGCTCCTACTTCCTCCACTGCACTTTTGTACAATGCACCTAGCACTTTGAAATATTTATTGAAAAAGAAAGAAAATAAAATAAAAACAGTGGTCTATGCCAACTCCGTGCTTCCAGTGTCTCATTGCTCGTGGTATCTTACGGACCTCCAGCCGCTGATGAGGCCCCGGCTAACAATCAGATCTCATTTCATTTTGTCTGACACCGAGCTGAATTTGAAAACATCAAGGACAAGTCGCACTGTGAGCGGCCGCCTTTGTCATCTGCTGTTAGAGACAGGAAAACAAATTTTGCTTTTTTGGGTTTAAAGCTATGTTGTGTTAGGAGTCATTAGGTCCATAACATCTGGTTCCTACAGCTGTCCAGAGGACTGTTACAGAAGGTGTAGGACAGGAATTTAATTGATTTGATTTTCTTTTTACAGTGCATCCTCTGACCTATTTCAACTGTATTTTCTTTTGTTATTTTAATTTTTTTACATAGCAAGTCCCTGCAAAGCCTAAGATGTAGATTTGCATTTTGAAATTTCATCACCAAGTTTCAGCATTTTGTTTAATTTCTTCTTAAATAGAAAAAGTAAATACCCATGAAAGACAAAATAGTATATTACAATGGTTTCTTTTTTTTTGGTGTAACTTGCCTAAATACTCTGAACGCAACAAAACATATTTAAAATTATAAATCCAACTAACAATTATTGCAAAGCAGCAATTGCCATAAAATAAACAATAATTCTAGCTAGCGATGGCATAAAACATTACTAAATTACACAATGTTAAAACAGAAATTGTGCATATATCTTTAAATAAATTTGCATATAGCCAAAACTGGATATATTTTTGCAAAAGGTTATAGTATTTTAATGTAAACAATGAACAGCTGGAAATATTTTACCTGCATCTGGCATGTTTACATTAATGTGGCTGTGTCTCATGTATGTTCATTAACATGCACTGTTAAACAACATGGACCATCCTCTGCACTGGGCTTTTGAACCACACAAAGGAGCAAGTTTGGAAAAGTTATATAATTTTGAGGCAATATTGTCCACTTCAAGTAGCTACATGCTACCTACCTTAATCAGCTTAACTAGGTAAACTGGTGAATTCAGTGTGCATTGGAGGTGATTAAATGGTTGACTTTAGGTATTAACCATGTGATTAACTGGTGATTGTCCAGGGTGTAGCCCTCATTACGCCCTATGTCTGCTAAAATAAGCTTCAGCTCCAAGCTACTTTGAATAAATAATAGAATAATTAAGTGAATGACAAAAATATTCCTCTCACCCTCATCTGCCCTAACACTTTGGATTTTACAATTGCTTTATAAGTCTACTTCACTACGTTGGTCTCACATCATTAACCACACAATATCTGTACTTTTCTACAATCTATTATCTTAACATAAAATGTTAAAATGTATGTCGGCAGTTCCTACAAGTCACCCTTAATGCCTCCCACATGAAAACAACAGTGCTGTGACGTGATCATGCTTTGTGAGTCATTGTGCAGCACAGTCTCAGTTCTTACCCCTGCTCCTCCACAATCTCATTGTCGTTGTGTCAGAATAATGGGCAAGGTCTCCCTGGAACACCAATGAAATAGTCATAAGCAGGAATAAGAAAGAAGTAAGAAATTAGCATCTCTGGGAATTTAAAAACGCGTTCAGTGGAAGTCACACTTGTTGCCCTGGTGCACATAGCTGCTCTGACTCACACTTGTGGCAGATGTCTAACTCCAGTGGGACTAGAATTGGTATTTTGTTGTGTTTTCAGCCAAACCCTCAGCTTTACATTTAATATTGGCAGCAAACTTATGCCATATCTGTAGCAGGAAAGAATTAATTAGAAGTTAGTAATTAGTGAAATTTGGACAAACAAGCATATCTTACATGTATCGCAGCTCGGATTCTCTGCGCACGAGGATGTCTCGTATCCGTTCGATTTTGAACAGCTCTCCTTCGATGTCTTCAATGGTGATGGAGGAGTCAGCCATCGAGATGACGTCTTCTGCTGAAAGAGGTAAGATGGATTATGTTGCATTGAAAGAATACACACTGGTCTCCAAAAGAACTATACAAAGCCTCCTGAATTAGAGCCATTTTGTGTTATATGTTCTGCTTTCTCACAACCTGCTTTGAGCTTGAGTGAATTTCCACGACCAACCCCTCCTCACTGGCAGTGATGACTCATCCAGCAGAGAGGAGATTGGCTTTTAATTACTTTTACACATTATATCCTTACACACACAAGAGTCCAAGCTGCGTAAATACACAACAGGCTGTATCTCCAGTGTCAGGACTGCACCAGCCTCAGCCATGTGTAGATTCTGTCACCAACTTCTCCATAGAATGTGACCAGTGGTTGTATAAGGGGATATTAAGTGACTATTTAAATTAAATTATAACATGACAAAACTTTTTTAGCTAGATTTTTTGTATCTGGGCAGCTTTCCACCAGTAGAAATTTCATATATACTTTTGAACTCGATTCATTTCAAACTAACTTGCTTTACCCACTTCTGCTTTGTTCATATTTTCATACACTTCAGTTTTAAAGTAGTTAAATATAACAATTTGTATAAGATGCTCACAGGATAGATTACACTGTAAAACTCTACTGGAATTTACCTAAATTCAGATACATTTCAGAAAAATGTGATTTTACTATTTGACAAAACAAAATAAACTCATTTACAGCACAAAAAAAAAGATTAAATGGACTATTATTGCAACATTAAAACACTATCACAACCTCATCTGCACTAATGTTAAGTTCAGAATTTGCAGCAATTAATTAAACTATAGAACTGCTCAAAAATGCCGACTATTGTTACATTTAGAACTTTGTTAATGACATTGACACCAGCATTGGCTCCTATCAACATTTATGCTGATTATGTAATTATATATTATACAATACTTACTTACTATAAGAAACTTAGCCACCAAAAATGTATAAGCTACTATAATGCTATCAGTACAGCATGCACAGCTTGCCCAAATATGTCCATTAATGTTAATCGTAAAACTCTATTTTTCTTTTTATTATTGCAATATTAACACTCACCTGATTTCTCATTTGCTGTGTCCACCTGGGTCTTCTCCAACGAGCCGTACTGTTGAGAGGATCTTCCCT
This sequence comes from Perccottus glenii, assembly GCA_024416835.2. Classification (NCBI taxonomy): domain Eukaryota; kingdom Metazoa; phylum Chordata; class Actinopteri; order Gobiiformes; family Odontobutidae; genus Perccottus; species Perccottus glenii. The sequence continues at coordinate 27,242,055 of CM044553.2, forward strand.
CCATCTCCATCTTCCCAAATGGCCCCTGTAGGATTCCTGCCTTTAAAACAGACCTATAATTGCAGTGTTCAGCCTCTGAGTCCGTGCTGTGAGAGGAATGTGACAGAGGAAACGCTCTACAGAAGTGAGCACAGACCACACGCTTTGACTTTCAAGAGTCAAACTGTAGCTCCCGGGCGCCATCTAGAGCTCCACAAATGACACTGCTCTTCAAAAAGGCTTTGTTTTCTGATTTCTAATAAGTTAGTTATTCAGCTTTACACTTAATACAAACATTTATTAATCAAGCAGATGTGGTCATTTTCAGGATCCACTGGGCACAAGTGAGAGGCAAAAATAAATAAAAATGGAAAGACTTTTAGAATTTTAGAAAAACATTATGGAGTAAAATAAACTAAACTGTGTAGCCCAAATTAAGTAGCTTGTTTATCGCATAGTCATTTATAAGCAATATCAAATGAATGTGTTTAAAAATGCAATGTCCATTCCAAGTTGTTCTTCTAGCCACTGTCCTAGGACTAATAATGGTTATTTTTATATGTTTAAGGCTTAACTAAATGGGGAAAGGTACAATTACCAAAGGCTCATTTAAAGTGGGCTTATGTTGTCACTTGCTGTTATCCATCAAATCTCTAATGTTCTAAAGATTTCCGCAAAATAATCAAACTCCTCTGTTTTAAGATTAGGTAAATGTTTCTCAAAATTTACAGCTTGGCTTTAACTTCACAAGTGACGTTGTTTAAATCTAGCAGCGAACATAATGGTAATATGTATAAGAAGCGCCATGAGTTTTTGACGTTGACAAGAAACCTATCGCAGCAGTGAAGTAAGACCCGCCCTCCTCGATGAATTAACAAATGACAGATGAGCAGACCGTCCACAACATTTAAGCGTCAACCCTCCAAAAAGAAGCGTGAAGTTTGCCATTACGTTCTTAAAGGTGACGCCAAAAACACATTTCTGTCACTTTGAACGTCAAACATTAAACCGGTCTTGGCACCAGAGTTTAGCTATTGATAACACTGCAAGTATACATTTTATTCAGCCAGCCATTGTGTACCAGATCAACAATAAAAATACTATGAGACTAGACCACAGGCGTGACTAGAGTATATTTATCACTGCCTATTTGGAATTCTTGTCAAGTATGTGGCAGCATAATTTATTTATTGCAAATGCTAAATGCAAGTGGTAAATTGCATTCCATGCAAATAACAGACAAGATTTAGTTAAATCTGCAAATACAACACAAAATGACAATAACATAAAACTGAGCATATTTTCACTCCTTTTACAAACGTGTTACTTTTAAAAGGGGATAAAGTGGCTCATATAGGTGTGGTCCAACCTTCTGCACACCTCCTGTTTGCCGGACTTCTACAGTTGGGCTTAACCTGTCCTATCCTGTTACCTTGTTTGCACTGTAAAAGAATAATTTTGTTTTTATAGTGACTAATCTACCAGTCCATCAGAGCATTTGGCACCTAACGGCACTGATAAGATGACCAGAAGGAGAAATAAAAGGCCGTAATGAGTGTTACGAGTAATCTACTTGTCAGTGTGGGTAATCATGTGTCCTGCTGCTGCTGCTAATAAAGAGTTACTTCACTCTGATGCAATGAAACCTGTTGGGGAATGCAATTTCTATTCTGATGGAAGTTTTTCATTAAAGTAATTTAAAAGTCCCGCTGTGCTTGAGGCGGATTCTCTCACAAACATACAGCTTATACAATACAAGAATATTGAGTGCTCTTCTACTGTCAGATAATATATCAGGGTTGTTATTATGGTTGCTTGGAGCTTCTTGTACTCATCTGACATTCATGTGGAAACTGTCATTCAAGTAGTAAATAATAGCACTAAATAGAATAGAATTTTTTTTTATTAAATAATCCTCAGTTTAAGTTAAAACAAAACATTAGCAAGTTCTCAACTTGATAAAAGGTGGTACCGGGACCTCCCTACGTAATACTATTAAATACATTTTACACTAAATTCTATGCTTCTTGTATTTGAAAAGTTTGTTTAAAATAGCACATAATTTCTTCCTCAAGTACAATTTTTGATTGAGGGGTGAACTAAATTTGGCTGCAGGCTTGCTTCACAAGCATTGTTTTAAAGTTTCTTCATAAAACATCATTCTGATTGCATTGTAGATGGTTTGAAACATGTAAGGTTATTGTGGTTTACCAGTGTGTTCCACCGATGCTTTGTGAACTTCAGAAGCCCTGTACTGAACCTTAGCATCACCAGATATCAACAGCTTCACTAGCTAACAACGTTAGACTTGTTTTCACTGAGTGGCACGATACTGGTTGAAATCATGGTCATATGCAGCATTGAGGCACATGAGGTCTGGACCTCACTGTTCTATTCACTGTGTTCACTGGGAACATTTTCTTTGCAGCTGTGTCTTGGCAATTTTTTTCCCACACTTCATATCTTTTACGTTTTCCTCATAACTCAGTATTTGAGTAACATTTACACAAATTAGCCTTTGTTACTCCAATGACAATGACAACAATTACCGGAGTAAATCTATTTAAACATTAACATTACTTTTACTTGGGTACATATGTTGGCTCTTAATCTTTTATTTTTTTAAGTTACAATCTCAGGTTTGTCCATCTGAAAAGAGTGTTAGTACACAGCTGAACTTCAAAAAGATAGGGAAATTATTTTGTTCTAAATTTATGTTGGTTATTGTACACATTTGCCACTTTTTAAAAGATGTGTGTAGATTTTAAGGATGCCATATATCACTCTCAAAAACTCAAGAGACTGGTTTTGGACCTTGGTAAATTTGAAATCCCATGAACAGCCTTTGTTGAGTGGATGAAGCCGGTCTGATACAGGTAACCTCTGAAGAGTCTTGTGTTTCCACTGACCTGTGGCAGGAGAGAGTTGTTGTCTACGTAAACAGTCATGTCCTACAAGTGTCACACCAGACTTTTTATTTACTTTTTTTATAAGATATTGCAACTGACTGCTACAGAACTCCAAAATAACTTTTTTCAACACCCTGGCGGCACCATCCCAAAAAATAGAATTCACTATTATCAAATTGACAGACAAGCAGTGCAATACAAATTCATATAACGTCACAGTCTATTGGTCAGGGTTTCCCAGTGTCCGTGGTCTTCAGGGGTGCATCCTTCTTCCGTAGTTGTTATTGCTCCTGTCGTCCACCATGGCTTTATCCTGCCAGTCTCTCTCCTGCTCAGACTCCGACTCACTGGCCTCACTAGCATCGGCCGCTAAAAGTCGCGAGTAGTTGATTCTTCTCTGTCTGGGAGCGTTGAGCTGCAGCAGAGGCAGGAGCATGCACCACACCATTAAACCTAAAGCTGCTCCTCTGAACAACCATGGGATACCAAACTTCTGCGCCACAAGTCCTCCGATAACACTCCCCAAGGCTCGTCCCAAATCCAGGCATAACGCACAGTAGACCCTGTTGACGCTCCGCTCTGTGCCTGGTGTAGCCACATCATTGCTTTGCACTTGGACAGCCCACCAAAGTGCTCCACTGCTTAGAATGTTAAAAAACTGGGCAGGTAGCACAGCCCAAGGACCCCATAAAAAGGAATAGTAGAAGCACTGAGTCCCTAGAGTGGCTGCCCCAACTACAAGTATTCTTTCCGGGCTGAGAAGTTTGGATATTCTTTTGACAAACAAAGGGAACGCCACTTGGGAGAGCAATCCGAGAGCTAGCGATAATCCCATGTGTAGCTCGTTGCTTCCATTATCGTGCATTTCCCAAAGTAAGAAATTCTCAATTGTCGAAATTCCAATTCCTACAAGCAAAGTAGTGACAGCGCAAAGCAGGGCACGAACTGATCCTCGCACCAACTGTATCCCTTTTATCAACCCGTTTCCTCTACTTCGCTTCCTGTTGAGGTAGAATGGCAGACAACTCGCCACGGGAATTGTCGCAATTACCACAACGGCATAGCAAACAAAATGGACAACGCTTCTCGGGGTCTTGGCGGCAATGACACAGCTTAAGAGACTCACGAGCAACCCCGCTCCACCAACGCCGCATGCTGCCCCAACCACACTCCAGGTCTTGGAGTTGCTGTAACGGTCAGAGGCATCAGCGGAATCGAGATATTCGTAAAGGCCATCGTCCACCGTCCACTCAATTGGAGCTAGCGCGACAGTATACATGGAAATGGCAATGAGGATCAAGAAGAAGAGCTGGTGCTGGTTGTCCATTGCCTTCAAGCTGCTCAGGAAGCCTAAGTGGCTCTTCGTATTGTCGGCTAACATGGATTTCTCTTTAGAATTATCTTGTATCTCGACATTAGATCTCTTTTTTCTTACTGCAGTGCTGCTAGCATTAGTAGATCTGCTCTTACTTATTACAGGAATGCTACTGGAATAAAAAAATCTGGTCACTTTTAGTCCTTGAGATGTGCTTCCTACGAGAGACACATTTGCAACAGGCGTCACCTCTCTAGAACTTGCATTTTTAAGTTCAGCCAGATATGCTGAACTAGCTTGCGTAAGTCCAGTGCTTCTTGTGAGTAGACTTTGTGTTGGACTAACCGTTTCTTCTGTCGTGTTACAGCTAATTTTGTGTATATCTGCCGTTGGGATAACAGGAATAAGAAGCGCTACCGCAGCAGAGGCCACCAGAGAACTGTGGATCAAAACTCGTCTCTTGTCATAGAGCTTGGACAGCAAGCTCGCTATGGGGCTCCATACTAGTGTTATCAAATACCTGGCCCCTATCACGAAGCCGGTCTCCAGAGGTGTCAAACCCAGGTGACGGAAGTACAGCGTGAGGAAAGGAAGAAGGCATGCTTTGGCAGCTGAGATGAGGAAGTTGAAGGCACCAGCCAGAGCCAGGGCACGGGAAACGTTGATCTGCTTGTTCCGTCTCATGTTTGTTTTACTGGCAGGCTTCCAAACTGGTTCCACACAAAGTAAAGAGACTGAGAAAGGAGGACAGAGAAATAAAAAAAAAAAATAGTCAGCCCATGCACTATACATAACACAACATATGAAACATTAATTGTATTTGTTCGCTTTGGGCCTAAGGCAGTGTACACCTGGACAGTGGCCAGTTAGTCACAGGGCTGACATTTTAGACACAGACAGTGACAGACAACCATTCACTCTCACATTCATTCACTAGGTATACTTTAGATTTGCCAATTAACCTATTCATGCATGTTTTTGGGTGGTGGGGGAAAGCATTAATTTATTGTTGTAAAATGAACATTAGGATGTCGACCCATTAAAGGAGACAGCTGCTGCAAATTCACATAGGTGTGCTAACGCTAATGTGATTGTTTGTGGTCTCTGTGTTGTTGCTGTGATGAGTTCAGGAAAAATGTGTTCATACTTTGGTATCTTGTCCCTCAGTTACATAGTGGAGGGTCCAAAACATAGGCTTTTATTAAAATTAAAGCCTAAAAAGATAAAGGTGTTTCGGTGCTCATTCAAAAGCATGTGACCTTTTTCTATGGAGTTACTTTGTAACTATTCTCTTTTTAGTTCAACTGAAGGCCTTTGTGTATTTGTACACCTGGATGTCTTACACAAATGAATCTGCACAGATAGTTGAGTAAATGTTTAAAATAAAAAAACTGCTTATCGTTGACCCGTGCAGAGAAAACATTATACAGTTTTTATATTATACACAGGTAGATTAACAAGATGTTTTAGTAAATATGCAAATAAATATAGAACTATGAACCAGTAGCTTGTACCTTATTTGCATACATTTTTATGAATGAGCTATGGTGAATAATGAAAATGAGAAAAACACTGCCAAAAGGCCATATCATGGTTTTAAGATTCTGACAGGAATCTAAAAAGGGTCTATGAGAAACTGGTAAAATCTTCTAGGCCTTTTTGACTGTATCTATCTGTCCAGGAACTACAAGTGGAAACTAGCAATAAGTACAAATACATATTTTCTTATTTTGTATTAGCTCATTGTTTTATTGTGCACTGTTAAACTAACAAAAATAACCAAAGAAATAAAGTAATACAAAAATAAAAAATAACAGGCTTTATTCTAAATGGATTTACTGCATCTAGTAATTTATAGAGCTATTGCATCGGTAACATATGGTAACCAGGAAAAGGAACTGCCTTTGGTTCTTGAGCAAATCCTTTAACTGTTCTGTAGTCTCAAACTAGAGTTACATAGATTATCAATACTACAGTCTACAGATAGTTAGATAAAAGTACTTTGGTTCGGGGAAATCCACACGGAACCTGACAGGCACCGACAGCCTTTAAACGTGTCCCTGCTCGTTATCTGTCTGCAGGTAAAGTCCACGTCACGTCACGTCACAACAGAAAAAATAAACTTTAAACATTTGCTTTCGTACCTCTTTACTTTTATAACTCCTTCAACTTTTTCATGTTCAGTATCCGTTTAGTTGCCCACATTACTTCCAGCGCGACGTTTAACTGTTCGCCGCTGCATCTGCTTCTGTCACAAGTTCTGTTCTGTCAAGTTACACCTGCACAAGCACTATCGCGTCAGGAGCGCCCTCTAATGCCCAGGAGGTGTATCACAAGAAAAAGGCCACATGAAATAACAGTTTTATTTCTGATCAACAAGAGGTATTTTTATGTTTAGCTATATACAGAGATGTTTCAAAAAGCAGATTTATTCCAAAGGGGAACGACAAAAACATAACTTAAAGAAAGCTTGAAAGTTTAATTTATCTGAACAGTTACTGTGGAAACTTACTCTGAAGCAGGTTTAATTCACTGAACCACAGTTTATCTGAGTCTCCTGCTCTGTTGCATAGTATTGGACGATTCATAGCGATAAAGTACACTCAATACATTATCCAAAGTGGACATATTTGCTTTTGTAACTTTTATCTATTTATACATTACATTTCAACTATTTACACATTACCTTTACTTACATTCACTTTACATCAATGTTTTATAAACTTCCAAATTATGTATGTGTGTAATAGACAGATTTATTTATATCAATTTAGATGACTTTTTTTCTGAAAAACAAAAAACTGAATATATAGGCACTTTTTTTTCTAGGCTTTTTTCTTGGCTTCATTGATAATGTTGTCCTTCGTTATGAGCTGAACTCAGATTGAACAGACTCAGGGTTTACTGAACTAACCTCCAATCTGTTTCTGAATCAGGAAACTCTTGAGTTGGACTGGTCTTATCTCAGATATAAGGTGGAGTCTGTTCAAGCTGCTGCACAACAGGGCCAGAGTGACTTGTGTGAGCAGTTCCCATCCCTCAGTTGCTCACACCACTGAAGGTGTTGATTGGAAGAGACAAGACTCTGTCCACGTATTTGCTCAGAGGCAGGTCTTTGTTGATGCCTTTGCTGCATCTGGGCAACTGGATATTACATCCTGGGTCCACACATGGAACAATTTCAATCCTGGGGAAAGGGTATATTGATAATTCCATGTGAAATCAACAAATAAATAAAAAAAAAGTTAAATAAATCCCACTTGAAACTTCACACCCATACAAGTTAGCATAGTAGCATGTTTGCAAAATTAAATTTGTGAAATATTTCGGTTTAAAAAGGGGACGTATTAGGGGAAAATCAGAGCTTTATATAAATAACATGAGCCATAATTTTCAAACTTTTTGTTCTAGAAAAATTACCATCTCAGACATTATTCTACACTGTGTAAAGTGGTCCACAACTGTATAGTTTTCAAGTTATGACAAAAAAACTGTAAATGTAAAGATTGTTTCATACTCAGATAACCTCACAATAAACCAAATCATTTCTTGTATTGTGATGTAATAAATTACAAAAACAAATAAACTTAATCTAAAAGAAATTAATATTATTCATTTATTAGATTTGAAACAAAAATTTGAGGATTTCAAACCTGTTTTTCAGGCTAATAAACCCTGTTAGTGTTTGTAAATTACATTAGCCGACCGCAGCTCATTGTCAGTGGTCGACACCAAAAATTGCACCTGACCAACTTCATGTGTATTATCAGTGCCTCGGGAGAGAACATTAGCAACTGGCTCGATATTTAGCTGTTAGCTGATTATCAGGGCAATTAGTGCTACATAAGCTAAAGGCTAAATGCTAAAAGTCCATTAAAGATCACAAATCATGCTTCTCTCATTAAACTTTAGCAATTAGAAAGCAACAACCAGATTCATGTGCTGTTACTGAGGAGGTAGGAGATAGTGGTTTAGAATATATAGTATTCAATGGCCTGATTTATGCAAGAAAAAAGCTTAATTCAATGTCTGAATGACTAATTGTTCCTGCATGGTTAGGTAACTGAATAAGTAATTAGCTTAAATTAAAGCTAGCATGCTAAATTATACATTTCTTTGCTCATGTATACTTTGGTTTTGCCGCATCATATTGTCTGATTATCAACCATATACACAACAACAAGTCAGTTTATTGTATCAAAATGTTTGGTTTTAGATTGCTGTCTGTCATCCAAATGATTTTTGAATCTCACAAAAATATAAAAAAAATAAAAATATAAAAATACCAACCCCAAGATTTGTAGAAAAACAGATAAAAGAACAAAAACAGCAAAAAAGCTACCTTTGGATGTTATTATATGTCCTTTCAAAGTCCTTATCCAAACATACAGCAAATGTACGGTTTTCCATAGCTTTTATGCTGATGGTTTTGGTTCGGATTTTCTATTGAAAAAACATAAACACAAATCACTTTAACATTCTCAAATATAACTCATAAAACTCATAAAAATCAAAAGATCTTACTGCGGTTTCCTGTGGGTTTACAGTGTTAAATCTGACGGCGAGGTACTCCTCACCTGCATTTAGTCCAGATAATTAAAACCAGACCTTTGACATAAACATAACATTATGTGAAAACAGCCTCTTACCAACAGCAGGCTCAGATGTGATCATAACACCACACGCCATGGGACACATTCCTTTCGTAGTCTCATGTTTCCTTAAAGAAGTCTGATGGGGAGGTAAAGAGACCATTTATACGGGCTATTCATCCTAAAGAATTGCAGACAATAGTAAAACATGACAAAGGCTGTACCTCTGTGTAACTGACTGACATGACTCCCCCAAACACTTCCACCGACCTCTTTCTTTGTGATTGGTGTTCTGTTTGAAGCAAAATAACAACACACATTTTTCTATGTAGGACCACATGTATAAAGCATTATAGATGTGAATGATTCCAAACCCACTTGAATTTTTGTCTTTGAGGTGTCTGAACTCTGCAATGTCTGCTTCCAGACTTGACACAAACACCTCTTTTATCACAGAGCTGACTTCATTGATTGAGCGGGTCATCTAAGTGACCAGATAGAAAACAGTCAGTGGTGGCAGAGTGTTAATAGCTCTTTTGGAATTTGGGGTTATTTTCAAAGTGTTATTTACTGTGACTGTGTAAAGTGGCAGGTTAACTTTCTGTTTTCCACAGCGAAGATAGTAACACAGTGTGTCCAGGAAGAAGAGGTTTTGTTCTGATGGCCTGTTGTGATTCATTTGCTGTAACAAATAACATAGTCAGCAAAACGTAAACTTCCCTGTACCTGTGTATTGTTCTGCAATTTTACCATTCCTGCCAATTGTGGGATTGCCGTTTGGAAAATATTGATGTTGTTGTCGTACCAAGAATCAACTTTCCCCAAGAACGACGCAAGAGAGAGTCTGGCTTCCTCCTGAACTGGGGCGTCCTGTGGAGAAAAAGGTTGGGTGACGTGTGAAGGTTTTACCAGTCAGTGCACTTTTTTGAGGTTTCTGAGGAAAACTCACCAGCTGTAAAAGAGTAGATGGAGGCTGTACATCAGTGACTGGAATGTAGTAGAACTCCAAATTCATCTTTTTGGTCAAGATAATGCGCTTTGACTCCCTCTCCCTGTTGGGGAAAATACAGATAGAGTTGGTTTATAAATTAAAAGAGCTGAAGTCACACCCTTCCTGGAGAAGTCAGAAAATTTTCAAAGTCAGACAATTTTGGAATGAAAGTCAATAGGGAGCACTGAAATATTGTTGATTCTCTTTGGCATGCTGAAATTTATTTATGTTTACCTTTTAATATGTTTTTATGTGGGGACCATTATATCAGTACAAATTGGCTACAAAGTAAAGGATGCATGTTTTGGTTTACTAAATTTGCAAAAAACGTTTGGTTTAGCACTTGACAATTTAAAAAATGTAATATACACATTTCTAATAAACATAAAAATCAATAAAAGAAAATGTAAAAAAAAAAACAATAGAAAGAAAATGTATATGTCCCCTCCTTAAACTGCCACCGGGGGAACGGCCCCCCCGGATCTGAACCCGAGTGGTGTTCTGTTATTGGACTTCTGTGCTAGACACAGTTTGAACCGAACCCGGTGGTGAAGTAAAGGATGACGTCAAGCTGAAGAAGGAGACCAATCGAGCCTGGCTGGCTTGTGGGACTCCTGAGGCAGCTGATGGGCAGGCCAAGCGGGCTGCAGCCCGGGTGGTTGTGGAGGCAAAAACCTGGGTCGGTGAGGCCATGGAGAAGGACTATCAGTCAACCTTGAAGAAATTCTGGCAAACCGTCCGGCGCCTTAGGAGGGGGAAGCAGTGAGATACGCCCTGAGTACCTCAAGTCTCTGGATGTTGTGGGGCTGTCTTGGCTGACACGCCTCTGCAACATCGCATTGCGTTTGGGGACAGTACCTCTGGACTGGCAGACCGGGGTGGTGGTCCCTCTTTTTAAGAAGGGGTACCGGAGGGTGTGTTCCAACTACAAAGGGATCACACTCCTCAGCCTCCCCGGGAAAGTCTATGCCAGGGTACTGGAGAGGAGAATGCGGCCGATAGTCAAACCTCTGCTCCAGCGTTCCAACGGTTGTGGAACGCTGGAGCAGCTCTATACCCTCTCTAGGGTGCTGGAGGGTTTATGGGAGTTTGCCCAACCAGTCCACATGTGCTTTGTGGATCTGGAGAAGGCATTCGACTGTGTCCCTCGTGGCCCCCATGTGGGGGGTGCTCTGAAAGTATGGGGTCCGGGCCCCATTACTAAGGTCCCTGTACGACCGGAGCAGGAGCTTGGTTCGCATTGCTGGCAGTAAGGCAGACCTTTTCCCAGACTCCCTCCGAGCCAGGGCCCGAAGGGAGTCTGGTTTGGGGACCACTGGATCTCGTCTCTGCTTTTTGCAGATGATGTTGTCCTGTTGGCTCCATCAAGCCAAGACCTCCAGTGTGCACTGGGACGGGTTGCAGCCGAGTGTGAAGCGGCTGGGATGAGGATCAGCACCTCCAAGTCTGAGACCATGGTTCTCAGTCGGAAAAGGGTGGCTTGTCCCCTTCAGGTTGGTGGAGAGCTCGTGCCTCAAGTGGAGGAGTTTAAGTATCTTGGGGTCTTGTTCACGAGTGACGGAAGGAAGGAGCGTGAGATTGACAGACGGATCGGTGCAGCTTCTGCAGTGATGCGGTCGATGTACCGGTCAGTTGTGGTGAAGAAAGAGCTGAGCTGCAAGGCAAAGCTCTCGATTTACCGGTCAATCTACGTTCCTACTCTCACCTGTGGTCATGAGCTTTGGGTCATGACCGAAAGAACAAGATTCCGGATAAAAGCGGCCGAAATGAGCTTTCTCCGCAGGGTGGCTCCCTTAGAGATAGGGTGAGGATCTCTGTCACTCGGGAGGAGCTCAAAGTAGAGCCGCTGCTCGTCCACATCGAGAGGATCCAGCTGAGGTGGCTCGAGCATCTGTTTCAGATGGACGAGCCACCCTAGGGAGGTGTTCCGGGCATGTCCCACCAGGAGGAGACCTCAGGGAAGACCTAGGACACGATGGAGAGACTATGTCTCTCGGTTGACCTTGGAACACCTCGGTATCCCCCCGGAAGAGCTGGAGGAAGTGTCTGGGGAGTGGGAAGTCTGGGCGTATCTGCTTAGACTGCTGCTTTTATCTAAAGCGACTTACATTAAGGTTTCATTCACCAGTGTTACAGCTGGAACACCACTGGAGGCAAGGTGGGTTAAGTGTCTTGCCCAAGGACACAACGACAGTATGAACTGTGGGGAGAGCGGGAATCAAATCGCTCTACCCACTGAGCCACTGCACCCCACTGTGATTGACGTGCTCCATTTGTTCAATTATATTACTGCAACATTCTACACAATTCCCTTTAGAGGTCACAAAAGCATACTTTGCTCTATGTACACAATTTTATATCAGCAGAGGGCAGATTAACTCATTGGTCAGTGAGATGTATATTTAGCTTGTAGCTAAATCAGGTACAAAGAATCTCTTTTTTTGTGAGATTAATGTTTTTGTACATGGTCCCTGACAAATAATGAAACAACTAAACTAAATGACATCTATAATATTAAAGATTTAATATTCAGACTGACCGAATGCTGCTGTAGGCCTTGGCCAGCTTCCCCAGCACTCGGTCGTCCCCCATCACCACCACCCTGGCTGTGTGACTGCGCTCCTCTTTGGATCCCGGGGGGATGCCGGAGGATGTCTCAATCTTGTCCTTTATCAGACTGAGCTTGTTGGCGGACTTGGTGTTCTTGTAGGCTCTCCTGCGGGAGATGCTGCTTTCAATGTTGCTATCCTTCAGGTCTCGCTCAATGCCGCTGTCCTGAGACTGCACTGACTCTCGCCGGGTCTCCTTCTCCACATCAAAGGTAGAGCCCAGAGTGAAGTTTGTCAGAAGATTCCCTGGGAAAGAGTTAGAAATATTACTGAGTTGCCAAACAATCAAGCAATGAATATATTTAACTTTTACCACCAAAAATCTCTCTATCACTCCTATATATGTAAAACTTTTAACTAAATGTCTAAACCAGGTCTAAATCAATAGCAAAACCTAGGAGTAAATTTAGACTAAACCTGGGATTTAACTGACCCCGCCTGGGACTCACTCTAATCAAGATCCAGGTCTAAACCAGAACAAACCAGCATTGTTCAAATAAATTTACAAAGGACTGCATCAGGACAAAACAGGGTTTAAACCCTGGGATAACACCTGGACTTATACCTAAACCAAGCCTGTTTTAAACCCAATACCAATACCTTACACAAGACTACAACATGGCTATACAATTACAAACCCGATCCCCAAAAAGTTGGGACACTGTACAAATTGTGAATAAAAACAGAATGCAATAATGTGAAAGTTTCAAATTTCAATATTTTATTCAGAATACAACATAGATGACATATCAAATGTTTAAACTGAGAAAATATATAATTTTAAGGGAAAAATAAGTTGATTTTAAATTTCATGGATCAACACATCTCAAAAAAGTTGGGACAAGGCCATGTTTACCACTGTGTGGCTTCCATTTACATTTACATTTAGTCATTTAGCAGACGCTTTTATCCAAAGCGACTTACAAGTGAGGATAACAATGGAAGCAATTTTAACAACACAAGGTACAAAAAGCATAAGTGCACAAAAAACTAGTCAGTTTAAACCCAGCGCAGTATACAATGCTAAGGATAAGAGAATTTTTTTTTTTTTTAAAGAAAGGAATCGATAGAAAGGAAGTAGAACTCAGTGTTTGTCAGTCAGGTGTTGACGGAAGAGATGTGTTTTCAGGTGTTTTTAAAAGATGGCTACAGAATCTGCTGATCTTGTAGCAGCAGGTAGATCATTCCACCAATGTGGAGCAGAGCCAGAGAAGGTACGTGAGAGGGATTTTTTACCTTTTTGGGATGGTACCACCAGACGTTGTTCATTTGCAGAGCGCAGGGATCTGGTAGGAACGTAGGTCTGTATTAGTGAGTGAAGATATGAGGGTGCAGAACCAGAGGTGGTCTTGTAGGCCAAGAGCATAGCTTCCCCTCTTCTTTTTATAAAAGTCTGGCTTCTAGTTGCTCAACTGTCTTAAGTATTCTTTGTCACATCTTCCTTTTTATGATGCGCCAAATCATAACATCCCACTCTCCCCACAGTTCATACTGTCGTTGTGTCCTTGGGCAAGACACTTAACCCACCTTGCCTCCAGTGGTCTGCTGTAACACTGGTAAAGCGCTTTAAGTGCCCACTAGGCACTTAAGAGGCGTCTTAAGTGCCTAGTAGGCGTCATCTCATAAAGAGACGATGTCTGGATGGGAGCATATGTTGTTCTAGAACTTGGATAAACCTTTCAGGATTGATGGTGCCTTTCCAGATGTGTAAGCTGCCCATGCCACACGCACTCATGCAAAACCATATCATCAGAGACGCAGGCTTCTGAACTGAGCACTCATAACAACTTGGGTTGTCCTTGTCCTCTTTAGTCCGGATGACATGGCGTCCCACTTTTCCAAATTTTGATTTGTCTGACCACAGAACAGTTTTCCACTTTGCCAAAGTCCATTTTAAATGAGCCTTGGCTCCAGAGAAAACACCTGTGCTTCTGGATCATGTTTAGATATGACTTCTTTTTTGACCTATAGAGTTCTAGCCGGCAACAGCGTATGGCCTGTTGGATTGTGTTCACCGACAATGTTTTCTGGAAGTATTCCTGAGCCAATGTTGTGATCTCCATTACAGTAGCATTCTAGTCTGTGATGCAGTGCCATCTAAGGTCCTGACGATCACCCTTACGCACAGATAGTGTTCCAGATTCTCTGAATCCTTGGATGATATTATAAACTGTGGTTGAAGATAATTTCAAACTCTTTGCAATTTTTCTCTGAGAAACTCCTTTCTGATATTGCATCACTATTTTTCGCCGTAGCATTGGGGAAATGCTTATCTTCACTTTTGAGAGACACTGCCACTCTGAGAGGCTCTTTTTATACCAAGCACGTTGCCAATTGGTCCTCCAACTGTTCCTTATATGTACATTTAACTTTTCCAGCCTCTTATTGCTACCTGTTCCAATGTTTTGGGAATGTGTAGCTCTCATGAAATCCAAAATGAGCCAATACATTTCAAAATGTCTCACTTTCAACATTTGATATGTTATCTATGTTGTATTCTGAATAAAATATTAAAATTTGAAACTTTCACATCATTGCATTCTGTTTTATTCACAATTTGTACAGTGTCCCAACTTTCTGGGAATTGGGTTTGTACTAAACCAAACCAAACCAGGGTTTAAAATAACTCCTGTTGGGATAATACTGGTCTAACCCAGGACTAAACCTGGAACAAATCCAAATCTCAAGCAGAACCATTACTCACAAGTACTAAACAAGGTTTAAACCAAATGTAAACTGGGACTAAACTAAACCTAAACCCAGGACTAAACTTTGAACTAAACCCAAGACTAAATCTCAGACTAAGACCAGCACTAAACCTTGGAATAAAGAATGGGCTAACCCTTAAATGAAACCAAAACTAAATTTGGACTTAATCTCAGATAAACCCATTGCTGAACCTAAATATAAACTGGGACTAAACCCAGGGTCTAAACCAGACATGCCCAAAGTCCGGCCCGGGGGCCAATAATGGCACTAGGTGAGATTTTATGTGGCCCTCAGCTTCAGAGATAAAATGTACTGTTTATGGCCCCAACAGCAGCAGCTTTATATAAAACCCATTCAAATCCAACAAAAACCTGTTCAAATCCAACTAAAACCTGTTCAAATCCAACTAAAACCCATTCAAGTCCAACTAAAACCTGTTCAAATCTGACTAAAACTCATTCACATCCAACTAAAACCTGTTCAAATCCAACTAAAACCTGCACTTGTGAAAAAAGAATCAAAAGTTGGCCCTTGGAAATTTTCCTTTCATCAGATGCGGCCCGCTTTTCAAGAAGTTTGGACACCCCTGGTCTAAACCAACACCCAAGCTAGACTAAACCACTGCAAAGTCAAGAGACCAAATATGAACCAGAGCCAGACTAAATCCAGACTCTGTCCCTGGAGCAGAGACCTACACAGATATTCTTCATCGGTCCACAGGAGGAAGTTGATTTCGGGATAAGGCAGGGCTAAGCTGCACTCTGACTCAGCATCATCCCGGCTTATGGCTGATCAAATATAATAAAAGCACATAAAATTATATTTATTTTTTATACAAATTCAAGTCAATACAATACAATAAAGAGCAGTGCCCACCTTTGTCAGAGACGGACAGGATTTTTGCGTAAATGAGCTGCAGATTGTCGATGTAGTCACTCCAACCATCGCCCCCCCGCTGGACGCTCTGCTCCACAGCGATAACCGCCTCCTGGAAATAGGCCTCCACACTGTCCTCGCCCAAAAACTAAAACAAATAGTGCACACAGGTTAAAGCAAATGCACATATTACTTATATTTGTATATTTGGCTGCACTAGCTCCGTGAAGTTGGCCCCCCACCAAAATGGATTGACTGCAAAACTATCTAGATCGTTTGTGCTGGTTTGCGCAGCAAAAATTTTCGTTTGTGTTGTTATAGTTTTTGAGATATTAATGATTATTTTATAGGTCATATGAGGTCACCCAGCCCCCGGAAATGCTTTAAAGTGCTTTAAAATGCCCCAAAATGGTGTGCTTTGTTTGTGCTGTTTTGTGCTGTAAAGATTTTTTTGTGCTGTTATAGTTTTTGAGATATTACAAGATTAATTTTCGGCCGATGACGTCATCCAGCCCCCCATTTGTCGTAAAAATGGACAAAAATTGTGTCATTCTTTTGTGCTTCGTTTGTGCAGCAAAAATTTTCGTTTGTGCTGTTATAGTTTTTGAGATATTAATAATAAATATTTTCGGTATTAACGGCTTCATTTCCGGCCAGCTGATGCGCACGTCCGGACAAGTTAGAGGCGTGTTTTTTTTTTTTTTTGGCATGAACGGTTGCGAAACAAAATCATCTGCGCAGTGGTCCTCTGCTAGGTAAGCAAATTAATCTTTCTTCTGAATATTTCTTGTATCATATATATAATAATATATAATATATTATTATATTATTATATTATTATATTATTATTATTATATATATATATATATATATATATATATATATATATATATATATATATATATTATGTATATGTACATAAAGCACAATATATAAATACTAGTAGCTGACAATGAATCAGCTACTATGAGCTGATAATGTAGCTGAACTTTCAGTTACGTAGCTATTCAAAAATTAACTGGATTTAAATGCCATTATTTCGCAACCGTTCATGCCAAAAAAAAAACCACGCCTCTAACCTGTCCGGACGTGCACATCAGCTGGCCGGAAATGAAGCCGTTAATACCGAGAATATTTATTATTAATATCTCAAAAACTATAACAGCACAAACGAAAATTTTAGCTGCACAAACCAGCACAAACGAAGCACAAAAGAATGACACAATTTTGGACATTTTAAAGCACTTTAAAGCATTTTCGGGGGCTGGGTGACCTCATATGACCTATAAAAGAATCATTAATATCTCAACACAAACAAAAATTTTTGCTGCACAATCCAGCACAAACGATCTAGATAGTTTTGGAGTCAATCCATTTTGGTGGGGGGCCAACTTCACGGAGCTGTCAGCACTGTATCTAAAACAAGGATGGCATATTTATCACCGCAAACTCGCATGAATAAACCAGGTTCAAATCAAGATAAACCAGCGCTAAAGGACAGGTTAACCGATTTAAACTGATAATTTAATGAAAGAAAAGATTCAAACTGGGCTAAAACAGGACAAAACTAAAGCAACACTAGATTTGGGACTAAACCAAGCATCAAGGCGCAAAAGCATAAC
Organism: Perccottus glenii; assembly: GCA_024416835.2. Taxonomy (NCBI): domain Eukaryota; kingdom Metazoa; phylum Chordata; class Actinopteri; order Gobiiformes; family Odontobutidae; genus Perccottus; species Perccottus glenii. The sequence goes on from CM044553.2 coordinate 27,259,657, forward strand.
CAACACAGAATAATGCCAGGACTAAAGCAGGCTTGAATGTAGGACTTAAGACTTCAAGCTAAAGTGAGACAAAATTAGTGCAAAAGACTAAACCTAAACTTGATCCAGGACTGAACAAGAGCTAAACCCTGACAAAACCAGGGCAACAATTGGAGATAAAAGAAAAACTAGAACTGAAACTAGAGCTAAACCAAGACTAAATACTGGACTAACCCAGGACTAAACCTAAACAAACCAGGACTGAACCAGGAACCTGATAAATAAGGGGGATGTATATTGGAAATCATTAAATGGGAATTTCCGGAAGTCACACTGTGACACAGCACAGTGCCGTCCACAAATGAGCGTTAGTAACCTTGAGCTGCAGCTTAATACTTGCAATATTTGTTTGCAAGTATTAAGTTTACAAATTTGTGAAAATCTATTTTTTTCCTCCTCCAAGTATTTACATCCAAACCCTGGCTTTACCGGCTCATTGTGTCCAAAGAAGTGGCAGCTCTGAAAGGTCTGGGCATGTTTAAGATTTGAAGATGTTTTACCGTTACAAACCGTAAACAACATGGAGCTGCTCTGATTGGATAAAACTATGGTAGATAAATTCAATCACAGCTGTTTTACACACAGGCATGTGCACTCCCCCAAACGTTTTACACTGTTCCTTTCCTGCAAACCAGTGGGTGATAGGGGATGGTGGCAACTTGACAGCAACTATTTTTTTGTTTACCTCCAGAGCCTTGCGCAGTGTGGGGCCGTGACAGCGGGAGCCCAGCCCGAACAGCAGCAGTCGTAGGACCAGATTTCTCTTCTGGGCCAGTGGGTCCCGCAGAGAGCTGGACACCTCAAGGTCTGCCCTGACCGTGGCCTCTAACGGGGCAGAGAACACCGCCGGGTCTGCCAGCACAAACACCCTGAGACAAAAAAATGTGAGGAAAGAGAGCACAAAATTAGGAACAGATGCAATATGTAATATGGTCAATAAAAATATGGCTTTTTTTCTTAACTACAATGTGGTTTAAGGATATGATTGGACAATAGTAATAACATACAAAGAGTAAATGTCTGTCATGCTGAATATGTTGATATATTCAAACCCAAGATCCAAAATCAGAACTTTACCAAGAGCTAAAGCAGGACTTGATCTTTGACTAAACCAAGGGCTACATCCAAAAGTAAACTGTGATAAAATCCAGGACTAAACTCAGGGCTAACATTAGACCTTAACCTCAATAATAAACCAAAACCAAAACAAATCCTGGGAGAAGACTGGCCTGACACAGAAACCTAAACCAAGGACTACACCCAAGATAAACTTTTGGCAGTCAGACATTGGGTTGTGGTAGTTGTTCAACATAATTAACTTGAATTAGACAATACACTGGTACCCAAGACGTTCATAATGTCACCTCTCGTTGTGTCCCAGTCATGTTATGAATAAAGTCTGCAGTATGTGAACCATTTGGATCGTTCCGCTCCCTTAAATAAGCAATAGATTATAAGTGTCGTGTATTGTGCCTTGTGTTGTGCTCAAGCTGTTTGGGGCTCTATGTTAGATGAGGAGTTGAATAGTTGCAGATTTATTTTTGATACATTTACAGAAGCTGACATACTACCCTTTTTAACCCAATGTTTGTAACCCAATGTAACAACAAAACAATAACCCTTAAAAGATTTAGATTTGAATTGTTTTCATTTTTAACACGTAAAAAGGCCTACATACAACACATTTTCTGCAGGAATCACAGTTATGTTAAATGTTTTGTTATTGTAGAAGATTATTTTGAATAAGTTTTAGTATTGCAAAGTGAACGATAATGATCTGTACAAAAGCACTGTGTACTGTGTGCCATAGATTTATATAGTATACACTGCCAAAAATGACACATTGCACATTCATGGTAAAATGTTACCCAGTGCTGCCTTTATAAGATTATCCTCACCTTTCCTGGAGTTTTAAGTGATCATTCTTTAGGCTCTGCTCTGCGATGACCATCCTCTGGTATAAAGAGCCTGTACATATTAAATACAACATTACAAACAACCCAAAGAAGAACTGTCTATACAGAAATAGAAGTCAAATCTGCACCTGGTGTGAACATCTCCACCTTGATGCTCTTTAAAGTGTTCAGGGCCACGGAACAATAAGGAAGTGGTAATATGAGCAGCTTCATCAAAGAGTCATACATTGCTTGATAGAGTTTCGGGGGAATCACTACAGATGACTAATGAGAAGGAAAATACAGACAAAGAACATCGGTGAATAGGATTTAAATGGACAAATGGAAACAATGAACCGGTAATAAACAATCTTAACTAGAGACAAGCGGCTGGGAACAGAAGTGGGTAGAGTATAAGTACAGCTACTTCTATTTAACATTTTTTCAATGTAGTCATCTAAATTATTACTTGACTAATAAAAAATTGTGTAAAAAACTTTTGATTTATTGCACAAGTAAAGTAAAATAACTAGACAAATCACACTTTCAGTGAAATTAATATAACAATGTTCATTCCATATATTCAGAAATTGTGCCAACAAAAGAATGTCAATCTGAGTAAAAGTAACATTTAAATAAATGATGCTTCAGAAAATGTACTCATAAAGTACATTATTAGTAGTAAACTACAAGTACTACTAGTAAGTAAGTAAGAAAACATCTTTTCTGCTGCTGAAGGTTTGTTTATTTGAGATTTTGATTCCTGTTGTATGGTTTTAGGTCCGCAATCTGTAAGATATGTAATCATTGTTCAAATTACAGTTTATACAATGTGTGTGCTATTAGATTCTGACCTTCTTTGACAATAAATATTTGCAAAACCCACAACCCCATGCAGGTTATTGACTGTTGTAAACAGTTTTGTATTGTGTTATAAGTGTGAGTCACTGTCTTACCTGAAGAACCACATAGTAGAGTGTGTGCAGCACGGGAATGACATGCACATAGGACTGAGAGCTCTGCGTCTGTCGGAACAGAACAGAAAGTTGCTTAGTTTTGAAAATGAGACATGCAGAGTCATGTTAGTCTAGTACCTCCTTGGTCTTCTTTTGCAGCTGTGTGACCAGCTCTTTGACCAGTGCAACGCTACAGGACGGATGGCTCAGGACTTTCTTGTGAAGATTCCATCTGAGCACTCCTGCAGTATTAAGACTGACACTTGAGCGTGACTACAACAAGTAATGTTTACATAATGCCCATTTAGAGTCCCGAACCTTTCTGTGACACTACGTGGGTGTCCTTTGTCAGCAGAGCCTTCACTGTGTTGTGAAGACTGTGTGTTAGACTGCGCTCCAGAGTTGAGGACAGAGCAACCCCACCTTAAAAACAGTGCAACAAAAACAAAAAATCAAATCAACAATTTGATATTCTATTGTTTATTATTAAGCAAAAAAATATAAAAGTGTGACACTCACCTTTTGGATCAGTCTCATTGTCTGGATTCATTTCCATGTTTGTTCACTCACATAGTCATGTAATTAAAATGAGCTTTCTCGTCAGCAGTAATTACAAAAAGCTAAAAGCGACCAACAATAAACCTTATCTCTGCGGCAAAAGTAAACTCCACTGAAAAGTCTGTGTATGTAAATATTCAAAGCTCTTACTGAATAAAAGCTTGAATAACAACTTACCCCGACAGCTCCTATTCTCAGTAATGCCTGAGACTTTTGAGTGTGTGCTGCTGGCTGAGAATGAGAGGCGTACAAATTCTTTGAGGCAGGGTGTGAGTAATACAAGGAAGTAGCAAAAGAACAAGGTTAGTTTAATAATCTTGTCAAATAAATGCCACTTTATATGAGTTTGGATGACTTATTGAGTTCATAATAGCTTATTTCATTGTATTTTACACTAAAATTATTTAACAAAGTGTAGACAGGTGTAGCAGCTCTAGGTCACAGCACAAATGGAGATTCCTATGAAATTCCTGAGTAAATCAGAAGCAGACCAAAATATGAGCGATAGTCAACTGACGGGAACAAGATGTCATTGTTTTTTTTTTGATCAGTTCTCAGAAGGAAAAGTGTGTCTGTCATTTATTTAAACATGTTTCATAAAAGTGCAGTGGGACATTTTGAATTAAACACAATTATTTATTTTAAGGCAGCTGGCATGTTCCCTTTGTGTGCAAAAAAAAAAAAAAAAGACATCTCTTCACTATTGCTACCAAACACAACAATTACGTTAATTACAGTAAAAAAAACAACAATAATTAAAAACACTACTGGTCTCAGCTACAAATAAGTGGACACACCCACATCTTTAGGACAACTTGATCAGACAATCTTGAAATACCACTTCTGTGGCTTCAATATTGTTATTTTTATATTATTAACATAAGAGTGTGGAATCCCGTGGCCTACCACCTGGGAGTGGTCATGGTTGTGAGGGGCAGAAGGATGAGATGGGGAGGCACAGCAGTGAGCAGTAGGACGGGTGCAGAGGCTGGACCTGTCCCGGAGACGCTTTGTAGGTCCTCCAGTCTGAAGAGGTGCCAGGTTTACAGCACAGAGACACCTCACAGCTGCACAGAACACACATGTAACTCATTACTTTGTAGTTACACGGAAAATCCAAGTAAGTCTACTAAAGTGAACTTTGACCTATAGAAAAAGAACATATTAACTGAACAATATACTGAATGATGAAAACTTAGACATTTCAAATAAAAAGCCAGCAGTTCAAACTCAAAATCAATAAAATGGCTCAGGTAATGCCTAAAACAAGTTTAAACTGCTGTAATTTAGCAAGTGTTATTCTAAAGAAATAAATTATACTGTATGTCACTCACACAGTGTACATGAATAAAGTCCAACACTGAAGCTAAACAAGGTCAAAACCAGGTATAAACTAAACATTGAGCCAGGTCTTAACAACCCCTAACAGTAGAAGGGAAAATGGGATTCTACTTCAACCAAACCAGGACTAAACATGATCTAAACCAGGTATGTTGTTGTGTGTCTTTCTGGGCAATATTTAACAGTACTCAAGTACAAGTGTTTACTATAATAGAAATGTCAAAATGAAGTAAAATAGTCACTTGTGTCTAACCATTAACAAGTAAACCAGGTCTAAACCACAACTAAACCCGGTCAAGGACTAAAAGTAGCAGTGAAAATGTGTGAGAAAACTGGATAGACTTGAAGCTCTGACAGAGTGCTCTATCAACTGGAATGTTTACTGTGGAAAAGGAAAATTTTACAAGGCCAGGACAGACAAATAAAAAAATGCTTCTGACTGATTAGTTCCATTTTATTCATGAGTTTACTCCAACATTTCATCAAGGTTCTTTTTGGTTGTATGCAGCTGTACTGATACCTCACAACACTTTGGATGAACTTCTTCTCATCTTGATCAAGACACACAGCAAACATGCTGCTCTGGCTCTTAGCATGTACCTGGGCCTTATCCACCTTCACATCAGATATGGAGATCTGTCGGAGCGGAGATAAAGGAACATGTTCGAGGAGGAAGTGCTGGCATTGTGTAACATGTTTACAGCCAGTGTGTCAAACCTGATTGTAGCTTTTTTTAGACTTGGAACAATGCCTCTTTATAGCCTCCACCACCATCAACTGAAGACTCTCTGTGAGGATATTGGATTTTATTATAAACTGCAGTTCAGTGAAGTATTCATATATACAGACAAAGTTATTATGTCACGCACCTAGCTGCTCATGCCTTCTGCCGGATTTGTACAGATTTAACGACGTGCAAACTTTCTCGGTCTTGATCCACTGACTCCTCCCACTTATAGCTACCTGAAATGGGCATTTATTCATATTTAATAGTTCTTTTTGATGTGGGAAATATGTGAATACAGAATACCTTGCTGTAAGCAATGTTTAGTGTTAAAGGAATGGCCTCTCGCTCCTCGTTGATGCCCAAGCGTTTACTGACAGCACCTATAAAATCAATTATTATTATTATGTTGCATCAGAGGAGTAGCTGTGTTGTAGCATGTTTTATGGTGAGCCAACACACACACCCTCTCCAACCTTCATCTTAGCTTTGCCAAAAACTGTGGCCAACAAAAGAACGTCTTTGAAGTCTACAGCAATTATAAGTACCCATGCTATCTCGAGAAAGTCCCATTCACAGTCAAAAGGAGTGGATGAATAATGTGCCATTTTGTGAGTCTATATTTAGAATGAGGTCAGTGGGTATTTCTCTTGTGTTCCATTAGTGTGACATGTTTTTAAGAACATAACTTAGGCCTACCTAGTAAAAGAAAAGGTTAAATAAAACCTGGGCTTTATCCATAAACATATCATGGTTGGTAGTTTCCAGTTTCTCAAAATGATGGCAATAAAACAAATGTGTGGACTCATGTAGGAAATTATTCAGAACATTTTTATTTATTTTTAGGTGGATATTAATGTATAATAATATTAACAAAGAACAGTTTGTCATTGTCTACACTTTCAATACAATAGATTTTATGGGTAGACAGGAGTAGGACAAATAAATAAATAATAATAAACACTTGCAGTAGGTCTATGTGTGTAATGTTTTATTTTTTTTTCTGTTGCACCGCGCAACAGTAATCCTACTGTTGCAACAGTAACAGGATTACTGTTGAAATAGGCGTTGTCCGCTCATTAACAAGGCTGGTGTCATTCATCAACAAGATCAGGCCAGTGAGAATATGTCACAATATTAGTCGTTATGATAAGAAGGAACTATGTGTGTTGTGGTGATGTGTACTCACCCATGGCCTTCACTGCTCTGGTGGCAGCAGAGTGTCCCAGCTCCAGAGAGTGAACAAACACCTCCACTCTCTTCTCTCCTCCAGCCAGAGTCAACTGTAGAGACAGACACAGACCTAACAGTGTGTCCTACATACAGAAACAAATGTTTACATGTGTGGTGTTTGTCTAACCTCAGCCTGGTAGAGCTGCAACAGCACTGACTGGTCTGCATGTCGACAGTAATAAAGCACCATATCAGCCAGAAGGGACTGATGTTCCTTAGAACCGCTGTTTACGTCACTGTCTTTACACCCAGACTGGAACATACAAGAAAAAGTTCATTAGTATCACTACTTAAATTATCCAGCAAAGGAAATTTGTGATATGTGCTTTATATGTGCTTTATTTCTATGTACTTATCTAGCCATTTACATCATGTGATCATGAAGTAAATGGCATCATTTGTGCCTTATGGTTTATGCTTTTGTATGTTTTAGAATTTAACATTTAACAGCTTATTTGTGGAAAAATGACAAACATATTGTCAGAGTATATGGTTTTGAACATGATTAGTTTATATAAATAATAAAAAATAAAAATAAATAAAAACAACAGACACATACAAGGGAAAATCTGGTTACGATAAGAACAGAGGTGCCTGGCACTAGGAGGTACTGGGGAACTAGGACAAAGGTCAAAGGGATGGTCAAGTCTCCACTAGAAGGAGGGGGTCTTCTGCCCCTTCTGAGGAGCTATCATAAATCTGTGGAAATGTCATGTAAAAAATGTATAAAAACCCGAGTTTGGTGTGTAGAACGTCCGTGTGGCAGGCATAGTGTGCGAGCCATTAGGTAGTGACACTAAATACAACACAGAGCTCATGAAAATTAATTAAACCTTGATTTAAATTGCTATAGGTTATTTTCTTTTATTTGAATTTGATGTACATATTACTTTATGAGTTTGCAGTGGACTCAGAAAGATAAAAATGTCACCAAGCAGAATTGTGTGAAAAGTTGGTCTTTCTCGGATAAATGTCTGAAAAGCTTGCCTCCAATGTAAATTGACAAATTTGGAAGATCTCTATAATTAATAAAAAAAAGTCACCTGACAGAGGACGTCAGACGACAGGCTGAGCAGACTGAGAACGTTGCGCTCGTACCAGGGATCCATCATGCCCAACATGTGCGCTATGTTAGTGCTGTTGTCAGGTATGAGATCCTAAATAAAAGAAGACAGAAAACATTGTTATTGTTATATATGATAAGTCTGGTACAAATATAAAAAACATTTCTGTAATGCAAAATCATAAGCAATGTCAGGATTAGGTGGATTGATCATTCTCAGACAGGTATGACCTTTGTGTACTCCAGTACAAGCAGTCATTAGCAATAAAGTAGGGAACGCATTACCACTGACTGTAGCTACTAAAGGTTTGTGGGCAACAGATGCATCAAACAGTTGTTCTGCAGGAGGTGATCAAGATATAAGCAGCACTCTATTGGTCACAGTTTGGTCCATCCAGAGCTGACAGCACCTGCTCAACTCAAAATTTCATTAAAAGAATCAGAAGTCAGAATCAGAATCAAGGACCGTGACGGTATGGGGCAACTGGGGGTGGGCCGACCTCCCGTGGGTCCACATCCTGCCGGAGGACGGTGCAGAGTGGATTTGGCGGCAGTCAAAGGTGGGGGCCTCGGCAACCCACTCCCCAGACACGGTATCTGGCCTTAGAGACAAGTCACCTCGCTGGCGGGGAAGGAGCCTGAGCTTGTGCTGGAGGTTGAGAGATACCGTTTAGAGAAAGTCAGGCTCACCTCCACGCACAGCTTGAGCTTTGGAACCTGCTCTGGAGTTGTCCGCGGTGACAGGGTGCGGGCTGGTGTGGGTTTGCTTATAGCCCCCCAGCTCAGTCGCCATGTGTGGCTGAGCTCTGTGCTTCTTGGAGTCTCAGGGAAGGGTTCTGGAAAGTGCTCCAACTGGACACTGTAGTTCAACTGGGGGACTTCAAAGCTCACGTGAGCAGCGGCAGTAAAAGCTGGAGGGTCCCCAAATTGGAATCCGAGCGATGTTCTATTATTGGACTTCTGTGCTAGGCACAGTTTGTCCATATCAAACACCATATTCAAGCATAAGGGTGTCTATCAGTCTGTTGGGAACATTAGGCTGAGTCCCCTGTCAGAGAGATCTTCAACTCCCACTTCCGGCAGAGCTCTAACCAGATTCAGAGGAAGACTGGAGACCTTGAATCCAAGTGGACAATGTTCTTCACCCTTATTGTCGATGCAGCCGCTTGGAGCTGAGGCTGCAAGTTCTCTAGTGCCTGTCGTGGTGGCAACCCATGAGCCTGGTAGTGGATACTGAAGGTAAGGGATGCCGTCAAGTGGAAAAAGGAAACCTATGGACCCTGGTTGGCTCGTGGAACTCCTGAGGCACTGGGGTACTGGCAGTACCAAGCGGACTGCTGCCCGAGTGGTTGTGGAGGCAAAAACTTGGGTCTGTGAGGAGTTTGATAAGGACACAGAAAAGGACTATTGGTCGGCCTCAAGGAAACTCTGGCAAAAACCGGCCGGCGCCTCAGAAGGGGGAAACAGTATCCTACCAACACTGTTTACAGTGGAGGTGGGAATCTGCTGACTTCAACTGGGGATAATGTCAGGCGGTGGAAAGAATACTTTGAGGTTCTCCTCAACTGGTCTTCACCGACATGTCATCCTTTGAGGAAGCAGAGGGCTCGGAGGTGGACTCATCCATCACCCAAGCTGAAGTCACAGGTAGTGCCACCAAGAGAAGCACCTCGGTGGCAAGGCACCAGGGGTGTATAGGTTTTGTCCTGAGTACCTCAATTCTCTGGATGTTTTGGGGAAGTCTTGGCATGCCTCTGCAACATTGCGTGGCGGTTAAGGACAGTAGCTCTGGACCGGCAGATTGGGGTGGGTTTTCAAAAAAAGGGAACCGGAGGGTGTGTTCCAACTACAGGGGGATCACACCCCTCAGCCTCCCTTGGAAAGTCTATTCCAGGGTACTGGAGAGGAGAATTTAGCTGATAGTGAAAGATTAAATTTAGGAGGAACAATGTGGTTATTGTTATCGGTTGTGGAACACTGGACCAGCTCTATACCCTCTCCAGTTTGCCCAATCAGTTCTCATGTATTTTGTGGAGAAGGCTTTTAACCATTTTCCTCGCGGGCGCCCTGTGGGGGGTGCTCTGGGACTATGGGGTCCAGGGCCTTTTGCTAAGAGCTGTCCGGTCCTTGTACAACCGGAGCAGGAGCTTGGTTTGCATTGCCGGCCGTAAGTCAGACCTCTCCTTTGTCACCGGTCCTCTTCATTATCTTTATGGACAGGATTTCTAGGTGCAGCCAGGGGCCGGTGGGAGTCTGGTTTGGGGATCACAGGATCTCGTCTCTGCTTTTTGCAGATGATATTGTCCTGTTGGCTTCATTGAGCCAGGACCTTCAGTGTGCCCTGGTCAGGTTTGCATGCAGCCGAGTGTGCTGAAATGAGAATCAGCAAGATCCTGGATACAGGCGGCCGAAATGAGCTTTCCCTGCAGGGGGCTGGGCACTCCCTTAGAGAGTTTTTTTTCATTAAAAATAATAGTAAAAATCAAAGTAAAAATAAAGACAACAATTAATAATTAATCTTAATATGTCGTTTTAAGGTGTTAATTCCAATGCTGAGGTGTAGTTAAGAAAGCACTTTTCTTATGATTTGCTGTTTCAGTAGAAATCTTTCTCATAAATCCAAATATATTTGAGAATGGAGGCCTATAATCTGCTTGTTATTTGCAATGAAAACACAAATAGAGATAAGACAAAAGGGGTAAATGTGTATGTATGTGATTGTTCTTACCACAGAAGATTTATGAGATCCTTCCTCTGCCATTTCTTCTACTGCATTTCCAACCATTTTCCTTTTGGTTGGAATAAAGTACAAGTGCAGTTTGCATGTCTTACTGAGTCGAGCACGTTTACTGTCACTGTTCTGCAGGTTGGTGTAGGCCCGGGCCAGTCTGCCCACCTCTTTGTTTCCTCCAAAGACTACCACTCTGAACTGTCTGACCACCTCCTGCTCATCGGACAAGTCACAGCTGAGGATGGGCCTCCTGCGGACGCACATGTGCCTCTGGGGAGAATCTAGGGCTGAAGGCTGTGAAACATTTTTTGGGAGATCTTTGGAGTAATCAGAACGTTGGCCCATGCTCCAAGCTCGACGACAGGGCGTAGACCTGAACAGCAAAGTGAAACGCTCCACTCCCAACAGAGATTTTGACTTCTTCTTGGGTTTCTTTCTGTTTTTTACGGGATTCTCCTGGTCCTCGCGTCCCGGGTCCTCGCCGAAGTCACTGTCCACACCAGAGGAGCAGGATGGGGTGGACACAGACCAGCTGGAGGACATAGAGTGACTGGAGTACACGGAGTCTCCAGATGTGGAGGACACCGTGGAAATGCGGTTATTTGAAAAGTTCCTGTCAATTTGGTTTGCCTCCGTCCCGTCTTCTTCTTCAAAACTGATGTCATTCTTGTCCTCCTCGTCCAGGTCGCCGTTCAGGAAACTATCCTCGAGGGAGTCCGGGTCACACTCGCCAGCAACAATATCATTAAGAATATCTGAGTAGCAAGAAAAAAAAGGAGGGATGATTACTCTTTCTGATCTATGGGACAACTTACCCAGTATATGAATTGTAATGATCTAAATTTTCATTATAGCCGTCTTGTTGTATGTCAAGTCTGAATAACATTATTTACCAACGTTGTTGCTTTCCCACAGCTGTATGTGACATTTGGGCAGAGGAAGCACCAAGCTTTTAATGGAACCTGATGAAAAGCAGAACAAGTTTATAATAACTTCATACATACATCAGAAAAATAAATGTATTTATTTTTAATATTTCACAGAAAAGGACCAGTCTATGTGACAACTTTACATTTAGAACACAACTGAGAAAAGTGAGTAAAATATCTTCCATGAGTGCACTGTACGAATCCTATGTTTTCTACATTACATGCATCTGATGCACCATCAGCAGGAGAAGTTACAGCCAGGCTCTCTCTGAGTTTATTTAGGCTGTCCAGTCGAGTCTGTGTGGCTTTAGTGAGGTCATCTGTGGAGACACAATGCTCCATGCTCACAGTCAGTGTCTGCAGGAGAAGCTCCAGGTCTTCAGGAGACTTATTCTGGACAGAGGAACACCAAGAAGGCATTTAGGCCAGGGTTGGTAACTTTATGCATGTGAAGAACATTGTTGCCAAAAAAACTAAAAATGTGCCATCAAATTAAACAGTTGTTATAAACTACAAACCGGCATTAAAATGTTTACTTAGAACTATTTTTACCATAAATCCCAGCTTTTCATTGGACACCATCTCTGACACCAGAACTCTCCACACCTGGCCATGATGGCTCTTCTGGTCAGCATCAACAGAAATTGAACAACCTCTTTGTGTGTTCTCAAGGTCTCAGGAATAAGTCCCAACAGACACAGCACAACACGGCGATGAGTGTCTGCCCTATCAACAGACTAACTTCTCTACATTTTACATTTACATTTATTTATTTAGCAGACACTTTTATTCAAAGTGACTTACATTATGTTTCCATTCACCAGTGTTATAGCTGGAACACCACTGGAGGCAAGGGGGGTGAAGTGTCTTTCCCAAGGACACAACGACAGTGTGAGCAGTGGGGAGAGCGGGAATCAAACCCCCAAGGGAGGGACAACCGCTCTACCACTGAGCCACTTCAATCTCACCACTTCAATCTCTTTACACACACAACCAATTTTATACTTTCCATTTCATCCAATGCTTCTGTAAATGTTGCTAGGTTGATGCTGGAGCTTTATGTTGCAAATTCAATGTAAGTATTGAGCAGAATTTGTTAAAGCCAACTTTTTTATGTGGTTACGAAGAATATTTGACATTATTCAGGTTATATATCCCAGTAGTACAGCCCCACTAGGCCACTAGGTCAACATTTTCTTAAAGAGTAATGGCTTGTGCTTTACTCTTAACCCAATAAATTAAGTTTAAAAGTATATGATGTGACACAAAGTGGTACTTTTGACAACAGCTGACAGCAGCTCACCTGCAGGGCGGTGCACAGTGTGTGCAGGTCGGCCTTGTCTCCCAGTGTGGCCTGAACAGCGTGCAGAATGAGGGTGATAGTGACGTCTCTGTTGGAGGACGGGGAACCACTGAGCTGCTGGGACACACACTGGACCTCCGGAGAGGTGTCCTCATCTGGGCTCACTAACAGGACCGTCCTAAACACACACACACACACACACACACACACACACACACACACACACACACACACACACACACACACAAACAAACACACACAAACAAACACACACATACACAAACACACAAACAAACACAAAAACACACAAAAAACACACAAACACAAACACACAAACACACACACAAAAAGAAAAACACAAACAAACACACAAACACACAAAAACACACAAACACACACACACACACACACACACACACACACATACAAACACACACACACACACACACACACACACACACACACACACACACACACACACACACACACACACACACAAGAAAACACACAAACACACACACACACACACACACACATACACACAAACACACACACATACACACAAACACACAAAAAACACACAAACACACACACACACACGAACACACACAAACACACAAAAAACACACAAACACGCACACACACACACACACACACACACACACACACACACACACACACATACACACACACATACACACAAACACACAAAAACACACAAACACACACACATACAAACAAACACACACACACACACACACACACACAAACACACAAAACACACAAACACACACACACAAACACACACACACACACACACACACACACACACACACACACACACACATACACACACACACACACACACACACACACACACAAACACACACACAAAAAAACACACAAACAAACACACACACACACACACACACACACACACACACACACACACACACACACACACACACATACACACAAACACACACACATACACAAAAAACACACAAACAAACACACACACCACACAAACACACACACATACACACAAACACACAAAAAACACACAAACAAACACACACACACACACACACACACACACACACACACACACACACACACACACACACACACACACACACACACACAGGTTTTTTGATGTCAGAGAAAGGTAGGGTGAAATGTTGGCAGTGGGTGGGCTTAACATTTCAAATGTTGAGTGATACCTTATCACTTAACACTTCCTCGTTGAACATATGTAAAACCTTATGGTTAAACCAGCCACACTTGTTTTTACAGTTTTTGACCGTTGCTTGCTTGAAAGTAACATAGCTTGAAGCTTTTGTTACCATACCTCAAACACATGTACCCATACCTTAAACAAACGCGCTGCTTTGCACTCTAGTTGCAATTCTGCAACACACTTACTCCTTTATGCAACACACTTCATCCTGCATACTACACTCTATTTCATACATAAGACACTTTGTTCAAAAATTAAATCTCAGGGTGCTATTTGGAAAACACATGTATCCAAAATACAAAACATATCGGGTAATTGCAACCACTCAAATACACACCTGAAGGTATTTCCTTGCAAATCTGAACACCAATCAGCCAGCTACAAAAAGCCCTCGGTTTAGCCATTTCTGGAACTTTGCAAGCATGGAGGGAGGGAAGAAGAAGAAGAAGAGAAGAGGAGGAGGAGGACATGGTCAAGGTCGAAGAGGCCATGCACGGACCCCTATTTCTGATGATATAAGAGCAACTTTGGTGGACCATGTCATCAACCATGGCCTGACTATGAGGGAAGCTGGGCAGAGACTCACATTTAAGCCGCTTCACAGTGGCATCTGTAATAAGAACACTCTGACTAGAACAGGTATGTCTCCACCTTTCAACTCTACTCAGATAGTATTTACAGCACTGTACTACAGTATATCACATTACCACATCACATGTACAGGGTGGGGCAGGGTGCTAATCCTTTTGCAGCCAAAGTGGTAGTTTTTGTGAAACATTCCATGATTACTTATATTGAGATGTTTCAGTACAGATGATGATACAGTATATACAGTAAAGTACTGTAAGAAAAAGAAGCAAACCGATGACAATTTGGGGTTGTATTTCTCTAGAATGACTAGAAGACCTTCTGGGGGAGGACGCCAACGCCTGTTCACACAACAGCAGGAACTTGCCATTGTTGATCTAGTGAGGGCAGACAATGCCATCCGTCTCCACCAGCTACGACAGAAAATACTTGCAGACAGGCAAGTGTTCAACAACATAAACCTTGTGAGCATCACCACAGACGCATCTTGGGAAAACACAACGACACCATAAAACAGCTTTACATGGTCCCATTTGAGAGGAACAGTGTCTGGTGCCAGACCCCAACAGATCCATGAACCCACATATGTACAATTGCCATGATTTTCTGTGTTTACAGTATAGTGTTTTTCTATATATATATATATATTTTTTTACTTTATCTGAATTCATGTTACTGCAATGTACAATATTGAGTAGGCCTATTTGCTTTTTTGGTTGTTTGAAAATGTACCTTCTGAATAAACAGTGAAAATCAAAGACTGCAGTGTTTTATATAAAGTAGACTAGTGTGTTCCCCCTGATCTGAAAGTGTATGCATATGATACAAGTGTGTGACATTTTGTCATCAGAGTTACATTTTGACAAAGGAATGTTAGGTTTTGATAGCTGAGTGTCAATTGACACAGATGTGAATGGTATATTTCCCAGTGTTGTGTCATGTTTACTTGTGTGTAGAGTTTTGGCACAATGAGCGAAGTTTTGCAAATTGTGTTCAAGCAATGGGCAAAAACTGTAATAAACAAGGTTAGTTCCCTTTTTTGTCTATTTTTTTTTTTTTTTTTAATATATCCTTTATTTAACCAAGTATTGAAATTAAATGTAATTCAGGGATATTTTTTGAATGATTTTCAGCCTCAATATTTTTGAGTTTCGAAGTTACAGTGTTGCTTTATGGCCTCTTTCTTTTTATTTTAACTTTACTTACATTGTTTTGGAGCTGTGAGTGTCAGTGGAAACTCCCTGCTCAGATTTGACCAGCCTTTGGAAGGAAATCCCTATAACACAATTTGGGTTGAGTTAATTTCCGCACGTAAACACTGCCCCCTGCTGTACTGATCCATGCCATGTGACTTCATCATCTCCTGTACCTGGTGCCCTGCACTCCTGCCGGATGGTGCTAAGCAGGCGTCGACTGGCGGAGCTGCATGGCTCAGGCCACGACAGGAATCTGTGGAAGACACTGTAGGCGTCAAGGAGAAGGTCACAGTCTGGACCCACATGAGGAGCCTGCAGCAGGAGGAAACAACGTATGACGAAGACAAAAATGTGAGCAGGAAACGGTTTCAAATTTAAAAGGTCAGGGTATGTTCCTCATTTTGATATTAAAAAAAAACCATACTTTTAAAAGAGTAGAGGAGAAGAGGAGTGTGAGAGGTACCACCAGGTTGTATTGACTCTGCTCCAGCACCTGGAAAAATTCAAGCAAAGGTTTAAAATTGTTTATGTGGAGGTCTATAAAGCAAGCAGGCCTTCTCAAATACTTCATTGTCAAATGTGTGTCA
The DNA here is from genome assembly GCA_024416835.2 of Perccottus glenii. NCBI lineage: Eukaryota > Metazoa > Chordata > Actinopteri > Gobiiformes > Odontobutidae > Perccottus > Perccottus glenii. The sequence continues at coordinate 27,276,040 of CM044553.2, forward strand.
GGTCATAAGCCACGATGCTCTTTTTATTTTATAATCCAATCATAAATAAATTGTGGAGAAAATCACTTATGCCATTTTGAAAAGAAATCATTCTACTTTTGACTTTTTACAAATACACCAGGCAGAACCCAGGTGACAAAAGCAGATGACAAGCAGAGACATAATGACCTCACAGTGACCCAGAAAAGGGAAAGGATTTCATCAAGTTTTAAATTTTTAGTTCAAAGTTGCAGAGCTACATGTACCGTTTTTGCACAATATTGTCCTGGCCACCCTTGACATAGAGTTTTTATTAATTTTTTTACAAATAACATCTTTCTAACATAGTAACTTAATATTAGACCTAAGCAATGGGCTTAATCTAATAATGTTGCATTCATGTGGTAATCAGATGGTCTGACTTTCCGGAGTGCAGCAGTTGTTTTACCGACTTATTTGTCAGTAAAATATTTATTAGCATCTAACATGACCAATAAATCACATTTAACGTTAACCTCCCAAGTTGGTTTGAAAGGACAACATAAATGAACTTAACTCAACTGAAGTCAACTAACTTATTTTATTAATATATTAATATATATTCATCTACCTCTAATCTATTTAGATACTATTTTACAAGAAAGACAAAAGGATCTCTGTACTATTTATTTGTCAAAATGAAAACGTTGCAGAAGTGTGGCTCCTGACCTTCTTTGTTTTCCTCAGTATTTTCTGCAGAAGGATGAGGAAGTTGTGTGGATCCCTCTTGACCAATTCGTCCAAACACCAGCGGTTGATGCCTAGTCCAGCTGTAAAGATATGAAGCCCCCCCCCCACCTTAGTCTCACAATTTCTGCTTTTCAGGTTTCACTCTTACCCCAGATGCAGAACATACTCTTTAACTTCAAAAAGGTAAAATGGTGACTATTTTGGTTTGGTGCTGAATACATTGCTTTCTCTGGGTAGTTTGCAACATACTATGTGTTGTTCTGGCGCTCGATTTGTCAGCACTGTTTGAGGAACTACACTATAGTTTTAGACTTTTATGGTGCATTGTGTCAAATGTTTCTGTATTATCACGTCATATTCCCATTACTTCCTGTTAATGTTGCTACAGTTGCCCAGATAGGACAAACTGCGCAATGCTTGAGGAGACGCAATCTCATGTTTTTTGTATTTTTTTTATCTATAGTTTGGATTTTTGAACTAAATCTTTCACTGGGTTTGTTCATAGACAACAGCATGTCCCTGGTAGGCTACCGTAGCTGTTCACATGGTTTGAAAAGCAAGCAAGAAGTGTAAAATGTAAAACTGTAACATGCACTTTTGTCACCAACTCCCCAACCTTCAAAATGAAGTCAAATGTAACAGATATATACTTCATACATAGTGCTTCCTGCAGAAAACTTGTCAGTTAAGGTGGTAGACAACATTTTTAAATACACTTTTAGATCTAAATGCCTAAACAATTTAACTTTCAGAAACCTTATGCCACAAAAGCACAACGATAAGGTTAATTACGTTGACTATATATATTACTTTTTAGTCAGTGGTTAGTCAGGTGTTGGGTGGTCACTTTAATTTTAAATATTTATATATTTACTTACTGCTTGTAGTTGTCTGAAAGTGATTAATATAGATAGCACATAAGAAATTAAAAACGACTTTCTATGCTTTCATTTTGTCCACCCTACCGTTCCAGAGTTGTTTATCAGGAGCGTCGATTCCCAGGTCACACAGACATCGCTCCAGGACGTGTTCAATCCGATCCTCCGTGCACGAGCTCTGCTCCGTATTCTCCATCCTCAGCTCCAGACTCTACATACATCCAGGATTAAAAACAGCCTAAACCAACAGGATGTCTCCAAAACAGCTCTATTATTATGATGCAGTAAGAAAACACAGTCTATATTATGTGTCTTCTATAGTTCCTGTTAGATCTCCAGTCTTCCACTACAGAGACAACAACAAAAACAGTTGAAAACAAGCTCTGACAGCAGAAGTATTAGGACAGAGGAAACACTGCCACTTCCTGATAAAACCATGTGTCACAGACTGAGACCTGAGCTGGTCAAAAGACACAGCCACAACGTCTGCTTTTTCATTCTTAAATTAGCTGACGCCATTGGATTTCAAATAAGTCAACCACTGCATTCTACCTATTTACACTTTATGGACCACATTACCAAAGACTATTATAAAGTAAAAGCTTTTGCATCATTACACAAAGACTAGATGATTACATGACGTTAAGAATAAGGCTTAAAATTAGTGGAATGTGCCGAGGGATCACAGGACACTGCTGTCGTATGAACAAACTAAAGCCACATTGACTGGACAATAAAACTATTTTATTGAACTCTTGCCCTTAAAACTCACAGTTATTACTTAACACTGCACCATTACAAAAACTATACTAGTGTTATTAATAGAGACATTAAGTCTTACATTACAATAATTCACTGAAGCTAAAAGGCTAATAAGAGGCAATTGTGTCAGATTTGTCACAGCACAAAAAACGTACAGTAAAATACCTGCTTAAAATGCCTGCTTATAGTGACAATAGCAACATGGCACACACTCAATATAAATGCATTGACCCAAAGGATGTACAGTTTATATTGTTCTAAAGGTCCAGAACCTGGCATATCCAGCTACTGCAGCAGCGTATTGTTTCTGAGGAAGCAGGTGTTACCCTATTGTGTATGCTCAGGCTCATTGTCCCACTGCTCAATGAACTACATTTACTAGTTTGTGGTCATTTTTGCACAAAGTTACACAAAAGTGCTATTACTAAGCACTACATGTCCTGGGTCTTCTTTTATCCCCCTTCATCAGTCCAATAATATTTGAATGCACTGAAATTGATTGTCTTTAGCCGTTATAGCCTTGTATTGTAGAGCAGTTAAATATTTAGCAACTCACTAATGTTCTCTACCCACTCACTGACGACACACACGTGTATTCAGTCGATTTTCATTCATTCATACACTTTGATAACCCTAACCCTTTGAAAGTTGTAGTCTAAATGATTGTATATATGATGCACTGATGCACACACTATCAGTGACCATCTGCTTGAATGATCTTCTTTCTGTAGAACTTACAATTTCCGGTGGCTAGGGCTTTTGGTCCATTTAAAATGTTCTGCAATCATTTCTGCAACTGAAATGTCCTTCTTCCCTGTATTTTGTACATGGCCCATCACTTAAATGCATTGCACTTACAGTACTTTCAGTCAAACGGTTTGATAAACTGACTTCTGTTGTCACGTTTGCTCATTTAAAAGCTCTTCTCGTGTGACACAGTGAAACCTAACGAAAGCGCTGAAAACCTTTAAAAATAATACAACATTAAAAGCAGATAATAAGGCTGTATTCAGTTTAAGAAGGGTGAAAAATGGCACGAGTCTTACCTCCAAGTGCAGCTATCAGTTTCCACAATCATCCCACATCAGCCACAGCCGAAGGAAACAATACACAGACCACTTCCTCCCCAAAGTGTTCTTCTAAAATAGTCCTTTTCTGGAAAGAGCATGTGCTAGAAGGAGAAATGAATGAGTTGTCATGTGTTGTGTCTAAACATGTGGGAGGAGGATTTGTTTAAAGAGACATGAAGTATTTTCTATTTGATATTTGTTTAAGCAAAGTGCTGTTTGGTTTCAGTATTACCTTACCTGCTCCCTCCGTTTCGTTTCATTAAGCCTTGTTGTTGTGTAAATTGCTTGTGTTAGTGGACCAGACCAGAAGGGGACACATGACTGGGGTGAAAAACTGTCCTTTTTTGCTGTGTCACTAGTAAAGCATACGAGTATAAAAGCAGCTAATGACAAACAAAACAAATTTTTTATCAGTTATCAGTAGCTTCTGAGTGAAGCAAGTGAAAGCACTTTAGCACAAAGCTAGCACCCTCACTTGTAAACACTCAGCATCACTGCTAACCAGCTGCCAGGCAGTTACAGCCTTTATTCATTCATTTGTTTATTTGAGCAGTTCAGTATAATCTGATTATAAATACATGTTTTAGGCAATCACTACATTGTAATAACAATTGTTCATGAATGTTTTTTATCAACAATGTGAGCAGAAATCATGTCAATTAACTGTTCTCACTATCAACTCTGTTATAGTTGTTGTAACACAGTTGACATTTCGGCCATTTTAGGATAGTGTTGCAGACCTCAGAATATTTACCACATAACCTGAGATTTTTCGGACACACTCAAAGTGGAATTTAATTAAAATTAGTTTTAGTTTATGAATTGTTTTTTTGTATTAAAAGAAGCATAAATATGGCACAATATAAAAGTCATCCCTGCTTTTTAGGAAGTAGATGTAAAATTCAAATAAAACCCATGGACATAAAATGTATACTTTTAATTATAAAATGACTCTTAAACCAACTAAGGCTGTATTTTCTAACCAGAATGATGTTGTAGATTATTAGGAATATACACCGTTCTGTTATAATATGAGCCCGTTACAGTAGATACAAGAAATTAACTGAGTATCAATTGTAGTCTCTTTTGGTAATACTTCTTTGGCGCCGCTGGATGTCGTCGCTGCCCTCCTTCTGCTCCTGAGAGTCTGGGACTGAGCGCAGGCTCTGGAGCAGTGAGCGCTTATAACAGGCGCTGATGGGACACACACATTCAGAGAGAGGGAGGCGGACAGAGGTGTGAGAGGAGTGAGTGGACACACACAGCAGCAGCGGCCCGCAGCTTATCCTCACTCACACGCAGAGAGGAACAAGGAGCGCGAGAGGAGCGTCCTGCTAAAGTCCGGGAGTTTGACCTGTTGTTTCATTAGTCCGGATAGACCTGTAGGAGCCTACCTGAGTGTAGTGGATTACAGGTGAAGATGCAGCTGTGGCTCACCCTGCTGACGGTGTGCGCGTGCAGCCGGGCCGCGCTGGGGGGCTACGGGCTCAGTATGTTCGCGGCCCAGTCCTCGCCTCCGGACCCCTGCTACGACGAGAACGGAAACCCGCGGAGGTGCATCCCGGACTTTGTCAACGCCGCTTTCGGGAAAGACGTGCGCGTGTCGAGCACGTGCGGCAACCCCGCGGCGCGGTACTGCGTTGTGAGCGAGAAGGCTGAGGAGCGCACGCGGGACTGCCACACGTGCGACGCCGCGGACCCAAAGAAGTCGCACCCGGCCGCGTACCTGACGGACCTGAACAACCCGCACAACCTGACGTGCTGGCGCTCCGAGACGTACGTGCAGGCGCCACAGAACGTGACCCTGACGCTGTCGCTGGGGAAAAAGTTTGAGGTGACCTACGTGAGCCTCCAGTTCTGCTCGCCCAGACCTGAGTCCATGTCCATCTACAAGTCCATGGACTACGGCAAGTCCTGGATGCCCTTCCAGTTCTACTCCACGCAGTGTAAGAAGATGTACAACCGACAGAACAGGGCCGCCATCACCAAACAGAACGAGCAGGAGGCGGTGTGCACGGACTCGCACACGGACATGCACCCGCTCACCGGCGGCCTCATCGCCTTCAGCACTCTGGACGGACGGCCTTCGGCGCACGACTTTGACAACTCCCCCGTGCTGCAGGACTGGGTCACGGCCACGGACATCAAGGTGGTATTCAACCGGCTGCACACCTTTGGGGACGAGAACGAGGACGACTCGGAGCTGGCCCGGGACTCGTACGCGTACGCTGTGTCGGACCTGCAGGTGGGCGGCAGGTGCAAGTGCAACGGGCACGCGTCAAAGTGCGTCAAAGACCGCGAGGGCAACCTGGTGTGTGAATGTAAGCACAACACGGCGGGCCCTGAGTGCGACAGGTGCAAGCCCTTCCACTACGACCGGCCGTGGCAGAGGGCCACAGCGCGCGAGGCCAACGAGTGCGTGGGTAAGTCCCCCACACTGCTCTGTTCACGCGGAGTAACAACAAGTACTTCATGTAATGTTTCCATTATTATGGGCCAGAGAGTCTCCCACTGGCTGTGTTTACATCAAGAAGGAGAAAAAAGAAACATCTGCACGAAGTAGAAATTAAGTTTACAGTTAATAAACTTAAAATAAGACATTGTAAATGTTTCTTCTCCAAGGCCTCACAGGTCGAGAAAAGGTTAAAACGTCAAAGTAAATGCAACAAAACGCAGATGATAAAACACGGAGAGTTTTGATTCAAATAAGCCTACATAGGCTATTTTTCTGTTCTTTTAAAGTTTCAAGTAACTACTTATTCAAAATGGAGTTAACAAAATTGGAGCATCGTTTATTTCGCCGCAGGCTGATATTACTAACTTTTATCTCAAACGCATTCAAATGTCACATTCTTGTAGATCTTTTTCTTGGATTCTAAATTCCTGGAGATTAATAATAAGAAAAAAACGTAGGTCCATTACAACACGGTCTCTTTTTTAGTGCTGTTCATTTGTTCACAATTTTTAAGTATCCTCCAATTTCATTACAGTCACTAAAATAACTTTATGTAAAGTCAGTGTTATGTTTATTTTGATCAAAGGTGATACACATTTTATAAGTGACATTTGAGTAAGGTTTTGAAGAAATGCAGATTTATTGGTTTGTTTAGGGGGTCAATATTAAATGATACATTGTGATTGTTGAACTTTTAACACATTCATCAGCAGGATATTGTCGTATGTTGTGTTCACATATATTGTATTATTATTAGCAAGCCACTGATTAAAAAAGAACCGACAGGTAAAACATCTTAAGAATTATGTACCGTGCGTAATTACGCTCGACGCAGTGTTCCCTCTCGCATTAGCGGTAACAAACGGCACCAGAGCCTTATTAGTTTTCCACAAACAGATGCTGGTGCGGCTCTGGAGGGTGACTAGCACCTTTGATGATGATCTGAAGGTGGAGGGAGAAAAGAGTGCGTGTGTGTGTTCGCTCTGACGCTGAGAACAAACCTGGAGGATAAGCAACAAGTTCCCGTCAGCGCCACGGTTCCTGCAACATCCCCCTTTCCCTGCCCTGGCCTCCCTCACAGCCCGCGTGTCTGTGGCTTTTAACCGCAAACAAAGGACTCGTCACTCGTGGCATCCATCTCCGCTGTCAGTGGGAGGCCCCTGGACCCCCCCCCCCCCTTCCTTTTTCTTTTTCTATTTCTATTTTTTCTTTTTTTCTTCCTCTGAGTGCGTGGTGTCATCACAGAAAAGCCACAGAGAGATGCACAGGGCAGGATTAATGAGGGACTTGGACCAAATAAGTCCATCCCACTAAACATGTATGTAGATTTAATTAGGAGTGAGACCTATAGGGCTGGTTGTCAAGTGTTCATCCATTTGTTATTTTCCTCTATACACAAGATTTTAAAAGCTAGAGTTGTCAGAAGTCAGAATAAAAAGATAAAACTTTAAATCTACTTCTTGCTGCTGTGGAAAGCCATAACACATATAGGCTATATTATTTTCCACCCATATATAAATTTGTCTAAACCAAATCCAGGTCTAAACTTTAAACACTACTTCAAACGTGCTGTTTCTGCAAAGCACTTTACATACCTTTTGACATGTGAGTCTAAAGTGGAAAGATGACATAACTTCCCAGATATTCCGTCCTGCAGCTCACTGATCTTAGACGTCCACTGGCTGCTCTCTGTTGTTCAAAAGCCCAACGCAGGGGATGCTTAATGTTGTTCAGTATAGAATCTGTTCTGTTGTGTCTTCAATCAGAGTCTCCAAACTAATACATGGAGTTGAGTCCTCTTATTAGTTTTCATTTAGCAACAAAAACTTTATAAGAAACCACCTCATATTTAATATTGAAGTACTGTATATGTCGCCTGTATATGTTAGAATACATTGACACTGGGGGCCCATGTCGAAGCTGATCTGTTATTCAAATCTCTGGAGAGACATGCTATAGCTGTAGTCAATAATATTTTAGCTGGGTTGTCAGTGTTTGTATATTTGTGTAAGAGTTTACAGGAGTGACCCAGACCATGGTTTTGTTTTAAATATGCAAACACAAAAAGAGTTTTTCCTCACTTACTACCATTACAGTCAGTGGCACACGCCCTGTGCACATTAGAAGCTGTATAAAGTAGGTGTGTCCAGTAAGAGAAAAAGAATGGTAGGAAGCTCTTAAAGTCCTTGTGGACTTTTTTTTTTTACTTTTCAATTTCCGAATCCAACCTCCCTTGTCTCCACTGTTCCACAAGTGTTAAGGCCATTCTTTATAATTCTGTACTTCTGTTTCTATGCTCCCAGATTTTAGTTCAGGTATATTTTCATGGGGAAGGCCACAGTGGGCCAATGCCCCTGCATATGTCACCTCAGCCCCCCCAACAATGGCAAGTATATTAAAACTATGGCTTAGAATTAAAGTCTAAGCTTAACAAAATCCTACGGTAGACACTGGAGATACATATGACACAACCAAAATTAAGGACATAGTATATTCATTCACTCATTTATTTTCTACTGCTTTGTCCCGTTAGGGGTCACAGGTGACTGGAGCCTATCCCAGCAGCTTTGGTCCTGAGGCGGGGTACACCCTGGACAGTGGCCAGTTAGTCGCAGGGCTAACTGTATATTCAAGTATAGTATATTCAAATAAAGGATATTTCTGACAGAACCTTATGAAAACTACTGTCCCTTTTATGATTAGTTTAGAGCAACACTGTTGTGTCAAGGCCAAGACAAACGTTTGAAATCTGGTCAAGAAAGTGTTTTTTATTTGTTCCAGCTCTTGCTTTGTTACCGTGTGAGGACAGTGAGATCAACATCTTTTTATTGTCTATGTTTAGCCCTGTTGTGTTAAGACCTTATTTGGCTTGTATATTATGCATAGTCCACAGTCTGTTTCTTTACACAATGTCTAGAATATACACTCACTCACTCAACCTAAATGGTACACTGGCAGACATATTACAGAGAGACATAAAAAGTACTTACATTTTTTGTCCAATGTGTCCCTTCAACAAAACACCTGGATAAAACATCACGTTAAACCACAATACAGTCTAAATGCTTAACTTTTATGGATCCCATGTTCACCGTGCACAGTAATTATACCATAAAGCATTACATTCTCAGTTCTCTGTTCTTTTCTGTAATAAAACATATCGGGGTGTGACTCGGAGTGAATTATTCTCACAGTCGGTTATATGAGCGAAACAGCAGTGGTGTTGAATGAGTCCGTCTGCGAGTGAGCCACGGTGACACATGCGGCGGTGCGTTTCTCGGGGCCAGCTGCTTCATATTCTCTCCGTGTCCACTGTAAAGCGCTGACCCCTGACTGTAGAACCCCCCTCCCTACCCTCCCAACAGCGCTGGCCCTGACTGATGGGCCGTGAAGGCAACTGTGGGAAACTGCTGCTTGCCAAGTGGGTTTTGAGGCAGGTTGAAAATGGTGGGCTTCTGTCGCTCATAATGTGTAATTCTGCACTTGTTCAATTTGAAAGTATGTTTTTGCTGTCAGGGCGCCATGCAATGTTCTGTTTTATAATGGTCTGGGCAGAGCACGAGCTATCCTTTACACTAAAACGGCCCCTTCACATGTCGGCCTGATGGTATCTGGGCTTAGATCAGATAAGATCAGAAAGAAAATGTTGGACAGAATTAATGAGATCAAGGCTTCCTGTCACGTGCAAGTTGTTAGGATGAATAGGAAAAATATTTAGTTGGCTTTTATTAAACGCACTCACAAATGTTTTTGAGTGGGAGCCAAGAGGTTGCTGAATTAGGATATGATTGGATCAATAGCCTGTTGGCTGAAGTCCCAGTCTGTGCAGTACATTGTGGTGTTCAGAGCAAAGTGAGCTCAGATTGTAAATGTAAATGCTCACACAGTTTGAATGTACTATATCAAACTGTTTTTAATCTGTAATGACTAAACACAGTAGAATAATAGTGGACCAATAGACAATGATGTCACCACATTTAAAACCTATGAAATTGGATTTTCAAAAGGCATTTCTTTGAAGAAAGAAAGTGAAATGTTCTATCATCAAAGAAAGTGCAAAGCGGGAAAATAATATAACAGCCAGTGAACTACTACTTACTGGGGCTAATGCTGCTGGCAAACCATAGTGCTAGTCAGTACTAGTTAGTAGAAATAGGTAGGCGACGGGTTATGACATGACCTGTACAAACTCACAGTGGATCCAATAAGCTGTTGGGTCCAACAATTAACAGAGCCTGGAACTATAAATTACCACATTTAGAAAAAGGTTAGATTTAAGTAACAACTAAGTTAAGAAGTTATCACTCATAGTTAGTAGCTAGAGATGCTAACTGGACAGTTACAATTTCAAAACGTTAAAGGTAATCTATTTGTAGAATGTGGCTATCATGTATCATTTATGATATATTATACCAGAGGCAAACATAGCGGCAGATGTACACAACTATGTGCAAGGCTCAGTTTAATGTTATTAAAAATCAATTATGTTTAGGTTTTAAATGAAATGCAAAATCATGGTTTTGGTGTTTAATATGATATTTACATTTAGTCATTTAGCAGACGCTTTTATCCAAAGCAACCTAAAAGTGAGGAAAACAATGGAAGCAATTTTAACAACACAAGGAACAAAAAGCATAAGTGCACAAAAAACTAGTCAGTTTAAACCCAGCACAGCTAAAGATAGGAGAGAATTCTTTTTTTATTTTATTTTTTTTCTGAAGCAAAGGAATCGATAGAAAGGAAGTAGAACTCAGTGTTTGTCAGTCAGGTGTTGACGGAAGAGATGTGTTTTCAGGCGTTTTTTAAAGATGGCTACAGAATCTGCTGATCTTGTAGCAGCAGTAGATCATTCCACCAATGTGGAACAGATCCAGAGAAAGTACGTGAGAAGGATTTTTTTTCCTTTTTTGGATGGCACCACCAGACAATGTGCAGGACGCAGGGATCTGGTAGGAACGTAGGTCTGTATCAGCGAGTTCATTTTTTTATTTGGTATATTAATGTTTATTTATGTAGAGTTATATACTTTCCATTCCTTATAGCACGTTTTGTGTTGTGGACTGCTTGCCCTATTTTGCCTTATTCTGTTAAAGAGGATATAAAAAAAAGAGTCTCTGCCTAGTCAAAAGCAGTCAGTGTACGCATGCGGCTAACAGCACTGAAATAAGGTACAACTAAACTTTATGAGGCTTTAGTCAAACCCACTGACTCCTGAACCCAGTCAGGATTGGTTGGGATATGTTCTCAAAGCCTTCTTAAATGCAAGGAACATACTAGAAAAGTAAGATTGTTAAAATGAGAAACAAAGTCTAGGATAACAAATATATGTTAGTTTGTAGGGTATTTATGGATTATCTTTTATGAATTTTTGTACAAAAATTTTGTGTCAATGCTCAATGCTGTACTGCATGGAGCCTGCATTCACTTCTTTTCAGCAACTGATCCCTCAGTCCACTATTTATACTATTTCTCTCAATCCAGACAGGCCAAATTAGTCAAGTAGCCCTTACATAATTTGAATCCTTCCAACACTTTTGACTTGGTTTCTTTGGTTTCTGTTAGTTACCGGTGGTCTCATGTGGGCTGGGCTTGACCTGCTCTACTTCTGGCTGTCATTTCAGCTCCGATGCAGTGGCACATGTGGCTCCAACACAGGAATGTCAGTGCAGTATTATGTCATCCGGTAACACAAGTCGGACCCAGTGCTGTGCAGTCGTTCAGTCCCAGGCCTGGTTCATACTGTGCCAGTGCTACGGGACACTGTCAGCCATTTCTGTTCCAGTTGTAAGCTGTGCCACGTTTGAGGGCTTGGATTGTCATATTAATTTTGGCAAAGGGGAGTTTTATGGTTAGGCTTTCCTTCTGATTTGACGTGACTTAACATATTGTGTAATGCTGCAATAAAACCAGTGTGACTTAAACTGCATCCACATGACAATCCCAAACAGTGAGTTACAATTTACACTTAAAAGTAACAGGACCAAATGGAATCAGTTCAGATATTTTAGGTAATTGGGTCTAACTACAACTCTTTAAAAGGGTCGGCTTAGCTATGATCAATTGTATTTTTCCCAAATGAATGAAATATCTACCATTTACTCACAAGTCTGTCTTGGGGCTGAAATATCTATCACAGCTGCTCTGGATGTAAGGAACAATTACACTATCATTTGTCAAAATAAAAAAAAATATATATATTTTTTTTATCACAACCTTTGTGGCATATACAGTAATTTAAAACATTTTATATTTTCTGTGTAAGTAAATCTGTTCTTTACAGTGTAATCTGGCCCAGTCTCTTTTCATTAAATGTTGTTACAAAGGCCTCAGCAAACAGAGCTCTTCAAAAGTCCCACATTTTAGTGAGATCATTAGACAGACCATATTTTGATAATAAATTTTTTTAAGCACACATTCTGTGACCGAAGCTCAGTGCGTAGAGCGGCCGCCCTTCGACCGGCGGGTGGGCGGTTCGATCCCCGCTCGAAACATCTCAAAACATCATAACATCCCGCTCTCCCCCACATACTGTTGTTGTGTCCTTGGGAAAGACACTTAACCCACCTTGCCTCCAGTGGTGTTCCACTAGGTGGAAAAAAAGTAAATACATAAATCCACAACCCATTTTTGGACCCCAAACCACCAGTAGATAATCCTGGTATTCAGTGGAGGCTGGTGCTGATATTGGGAGGGTGGGCTATTAAACACAAATGTCACCAAATAAAAAAGATGCTGGTGCTGAGGTCACATTGTGCTCTGGCTGTAAATAAAAATGTATATGTTTTTTTAAATACTGGTGCCATCATATAACCAATATAATATATATAAAACACAGAAGGGGCTTAGTCAATCTAGCCCGTTCCTGCTTTTAGTTGGGCATGTAGCGTGCATGGGTTTTATTTTATTTTGAGACTTCTGCCAAAGACTTAATTCATCTTTAGCTTTTTTATTCTACATTTTTGTTGCAGAGAATATCTGTATTTTATACACTCCACCTTTAACCCTCAACTACTATTCCAGCATGAAGGTGTAAAATAACATTAGCCACATAAAGGAGGAGATTATGCACATACATACAGTAGGTCTTCCATGTGTCTTCCAGGTCATGTAAGCCAGAGTGAGCCTTTAGTTCAACAAACAGATCATAAAACTGTAAGAGATACTGTATATTAGAAGGGTCTCAAAAACCCATGCTCTGCTACAATCCAGGGTAAACACTGCATGTTTTAAGGATTTTGTTTGGCTGAGCTCATAATTCCACACAGACACCACAGTCTGAGCCAGAAAAGGTTTCAAGCAGACTTTTAAGATCACACTGGAAATGTTTGGAGGTGCAACAGTGTTACAGGTGCAACAGTGTTAAAAAACTGAATGCTTGTGACAAAAAATGGACTGTTACAAAAATATGTGACACAAATATTCACTTATACAAATAATTGACACAGCACAATGTGGAAATCATATTCAAAACATATTAAGCCACAATTTAGATTATATAAAGTGTGAACTATAATGGTGGTAAGGTAAGCGGAAGCTAAAGCCCGTGTAGCTAGTGATGCTAATGTCAACAAAGTACCTCTGAACGTCTTGACGCACAAACTTAGGAAGTGTTATATCTTGAGATGGTGTCAATCCCATGGTCCGGATTTGGGGAGTATCACAACAGTTTATTGGTTAGTAATTTAAAATCTTGTATTTTAACTAGGGCTGGGCAAGTTAACGCGTTTTTATCGCGTTAACGCATTAATGAATTAACGCCGACAATTATTTTATCACGCGTTAACGTCGGCCGATTAGTATAGTGAAAGATGTCGGTCTGAAGAACATTCTTAGGATCGCAACGAATGACTGCACGTATGAGCCGCTCTCATCCAGTGCTTTAAGTGGGCCGGTACGCACTGGTACTCAGTACCGCCACTTCTCCGCGCACTTCTTCTGCGCCCAGAACGTGCTTTTAGCGTGCTGGTACGCTCATTTGGACATCTGTTTTAATAGAGGTTTTAATCCTTTGCCTGCTCTGCCGCTTTCCAGAGCGCCCTTCACAATGCACGCTTCCTAATTCGTCCCACCAAGAGCAGAGACTACATTACCCATACACCCTTGAGTTTGGCAAGTGAAAGGGAGAGGGTGTGTGAAACGCGCGGGAACTGCATTCACATGCTCTGACTGTAATGAAAACACAAGAGAGACATTTATATTGTTTATATTGTTATAATGTTATGATTGAAGCTCTGGACATAACTTGTTTTTCTATAACAAACTTAACAAAATATTAATGCCCTGTCAGTGGCAAATATTTTTGGTTTTAATATTTAATTTGATTACATTAATGTTTAAGTTCAGATTTACAAGAAATGTTTTAACTGCTGTAAAAAGCACATTATTTGTTTAAAGTGTTGTTTAAAGTGCAAACCAAATGTTATTGCACTTTTGTTCATATAGCAGTTCTTTCAAAATGTATTCAGTACACTAATTTTGAATTCATTATTAAATTTTGTGAATAATGCGATTAATCGCGATTAATCACAGAACATTGTGCGATTAATCGCGATTAAACATTTTAATCGTTGCCCAGCCCTAATTTTAACACTATTGGGATAGTGTTTTGGTATTTCTGAACGAGGTCTCTCTTAGGCCACCTATCATTCATTATCAATGATTAATACTTCACTACCTTTTTTGTATTGTTCAGACTTTACTGTATATTAGATATCTTTGTGCATGCAGCAGTCCAAGTCACCAAAGAATATTCTGCGTCCAAATCTGAGTCACCCAAAAGAAATAGTACTAGTTCGAGTCTACGTTGAGAAATCTTAAGTTGTGGTGCAAGTCTAAGTCCAAGTAACTAAAGAAGTCATGCTTCTTCATCCATCCATATAAAGAACACTACAACGCAGAAGGAAACAAGTATCCTCTTGCAGTTTATATATGAACTGTATGTGTAACTATTTCTTGTTACTGTCATTGTGTAGTCATCATTCCAAACATGAGCACACATAATAACATGATCTGTTATTTCTCTTAGTGTGCAGTGATTGGCTGTTGAATGCCTGGGCCTCTGTTTGTGGTCTCCTCTCTGACCTGGTGCAGTTGTTGTTGTAAAGCAGCAGGGCGTAATAGCTGCACATGTTTGCCCATATGTGAACATCCCCTCTCTTTGTGTGCCCTACACGGACCAGGCGGGGCCCTCCAGGGTGGCATCGGGACCACCTAGAGCGTGTGCATCCAGCCCCTTTTGAGGCGGGCTGGGAATGATTAATAGGCCAACGCAGGGACGCGCTCCATGGCTCAGATTCAGACTCCCCGTCTGCTCCCCTGCTGCGCTGACACCCTCCACCAACACGGTTCCCTTGGTGTCACCCGACTCAGCCCGCGGTCCACCCCCAAAAATCTTTCAACCGAGTTATGGCTAAAGCCCTTTTGGCTGGCACCATCCTTCTGCTGCGAGGTCTTTTTACTGCAGCACAAAGACAACAATCCACAGCTGGATAAATGAGACTAAAATAAAACCGTGATGTCAATCAGAATAATACTCAAAGTAAACCAATGATGTAGATATAGTTTTATGTTTGCTGTTAAAGTAATTAATCTTGGTATTACAGTCTTTTGTCTACATAAGCAGAAATATCCTCCTGCCCCTCTTCTATGTCCAAACTAAGCAGGTAAAAGACCAGGTGATGCTCCTTAAGTAATCTCCTTCTGGATAAAATTATATTTAAGAGATTATGGCAAATTATCCATTAGCTGAGTGGATAGTGCTGAACAAGTTAGAACATTCATTGGTTAAAGGATGAGATATATAAGAGCTTAATGCAGATAAAACTGGAAAGCGCAATATCACTACATGCTGCTATTATTATTATTATTATAAATTTCCAGTTTGTACATAATGTGGACTGACAGCCAAGCTTTACAAACTCATCTTGGTCAAAGCAAAGTTTTCACGGGCCAAACCCTGGCCTTAAAGGCTTGTTGTGTCTAATGTTGTGGCCTCTCTGACAGGTCTGGGCATGTTCTCTCCAGAAGTTCAGTGAGGCTTGAAGATGTAACAGTTTTACCGTTACCAACGTAAAAAAAACACGGAGTTGCTCTGATTGGACAAAACTGCAATTCCTAAACCACCAACCAGGTAGTCAAGTACCTGCCCTTTTACAGACACTTCCAACAGGAGCCCTCCCAGGTAATTCTGTGGTACAGACTATGTTCTGTGTCAGGTTATACTGTATTTAGGCATAGTCAAGGCAAATGCAAAGACTTCCCTCTCCCCACACACTTCCTTTAGCTCTTCTGGGGGAGTACTGAGTAGGGGTGTTGAAGCTCTATGCTCAAACATAGACAGTTTGCTTTTTTGAATTTTGTCCTGGTGGGGGGAGACAGGAGGTTGGCATCGGCTGATCGGGCACGAGTGGGCGTGTGGTGGTGGAAGAGCTTGGAGAGGTAAGTGGGGGCCAGGTTATGGAGTGACTACACAATGTTGAGGAGCTTGAACTGAATGAGCTGAGGGATGGGGAGCCAGGGGAGGTCTTTCAGGACGGGGGTGATATGTTCACAGGAGGTGGTGCTGGTGAGGAGGGGGGTAGCAGAGTTCTGTATATGTACTGGAGTTTGTGGAGGAGTTTGGAGGGTGACATTTAGTAACAAAAACACAAAAAATAATGTGTATTTTCATATTTTGGTATTTCATTTTGTTTGCTAATTTTTTGTCTACTATGGCAATAATTATCTACCAGGAGCAGTACTATCTGTCAACACCAGTATTGTTTGTCAACACCAACAGTATTATCCGTCAACACCAACACTACATTTACATTTACATTTATTCATTTAGCAGACGCTTTTATCCAAAGCGACTTACATTACATTACCAGTGTTACAGTCACTGGAGGCAAGGTGGGTTAAGTGTCTTGCCCAAGGACACAACAACAGTATGAACTGTGGGGAGAGCGGGAATCGAACCCCCTACCTTCTGGTTGAAAGACAACCGCTCTACCCACTGAGCTACTGCCACCCACACTATTATTGGTCAACACCAAAGTTTTATTGGACAACACCAATGGCAATCTATACTAACATTCCCAATACAACATAAAGGATTACAAATGACCTTTCTTCACAAAGATGGAGCTTTTGGTTCACATTTTACATTTATTTTCCATCTCATACTTCCACATTTCTGGTCCATGCTTTCCCTTGTGACCAATTCCTGTCTGAGAACGAATGAGGGAGGACTTTCTGTATTGAAGTAGATATTACCCAGCAGGAGAGTTAGAGGAGAGGAACATTAGACCCTCCCAGACAGTGATCCCAACATGGCCGTAAATATCCCAGTGTTCCACAGCTGCTCTGCGAAGGTAAGGCCTGGGGATTCATCCATTGCATCCGAGTCCTCCCTGTGCATTCCACCTGTTTGTGTGGACACAATGTTTGGAAGAGCATAATCATCGACTGGAGAGGATTATGGTTGCCTTCCATAAGTCTCCCAGTCTGTGTGTAGCTAGAGAAAAGTGAATAGTCCCATATCTTCCTCTCTGTTGTCCAGATCATGGAGCTACTTTGGAACAGATGGGCCTTCACACGCTCACACCGAAGTCCTTTCCTTCCTTTGGTGTGAGGTGTCCATGAGACGATTTCCTGTCCTCTGCATCAGTGGACGTCTGTGGAAAATTTACGAAGAGTCTATCGTTCTCATGACAGTGACTCAGTGTCTGGATAAAAGAGTGAGCTCAGAGAAAAAGAAACATGGTAGATTACACAGTGTGGTAAAACAACACTCATCCAAAAGTATGCTATAACAATGTTTGATCTATAAACCATGAGATGTTCTTTAGCCGGCCTTGTGCTTATGATGTTGGTGCACCTGGGTTGCTTGCGACCCCAATGTTAGCCCACAATTAAGCCAGTTTCAAATTTCTTAGCTAGGACAAACTACTCAGAACCTTTGCTACTGAAGACATATCTTGACTCTAGAGTTACATTTCACTTTATAAATGGTCTTATGATTTGGGTCATGGCTGAAAGGACAAGATACAGTGCCTTGCGAAAGTATTCAGCCCCTTGAACTTTGCGACCTTTTGCCACATTTCAGGCTTCAAACATAAAGATATGAAACTGTAATTTTTTGTGAAGAATCAACAACAAGTGGGACACAATAATGAAGTGGAACGAAATTTATTGGATATTTCAAACTTTTTTAACAAATAAAAAAATGAAAAATTGGGCGTGCAAAATTATTCAGCCCCTTTACTTTCAGTGCAGCAAACTCTCTCCAGAAGTTCAGTGAGGATCTCTGAATGATCCAATGTTGACCTAAATGACTAATGATGATAAATGGAATCCACCTGTGTGTAATCAAGTCTCCGTATAAATGCACCTGCACCGTGATAGTCTCAGAGGTCCGTTTAAAGCGCAGAGAGCATCATGAAGAACAAGGAACACACCAGGCAGGTCCGAGATACTGTTGTGGAGAAGTTTAAAGCCGGATTTGGATACAAAAAGATTTCCCAAGCTTTAAACATCCCAAGGAGCACTGTGCAAGCGATAATATTGAAATGGAAGGAGTATCAGACCACTGCAAATCTTCCAAGACCTGGCCGTCCCTCTAAACTTTCAGCTCATACAAGGAGAAGACTGATCAGAGATGCAGCCAAGAGGCCCATGATCACTCTGGATGAACTGCAGAGATCTACAGCTGAGGTGGGAGACTCTGTCCATAGGACAACAATCAGTCGTATACCGCACAAATCTGGCCTTTATGGAAAAGTGGCAAGATCTTAAAGATATCCATAAAAAGTGTTGTTTAAAGTTTGCCACAAGCCACCTGGGAGACACACCAAACATGTGGAAGAAGGTGCTCTGGTCAGATGAAACCAAAATCAAACTTTTTTGGCAACAATGCAAAACGTTATGTTTGGTGTAAAAGCAACACAGCTCATCACCTGAACACACCATCCCCACTGTCAAACATGGTGGTGGCAGCATCATGGTTTGGGCCTGCTTTTCTTCAGCAGGGACAGGGAAGATGGTTAAAATTTATGGGAAGATTGATGGAGCCAAATACAGGACCATTCTAGAAGAAAACCTGATGGAGTCTGCAAAAGACCTGAGACTGGGACGGAGATTTGTCTTCCAACAAGACAATGATCCAAAACATAAAGCAAAATCTACAATGGAATGGTTCACAAATAAACATATCCAGGTGTTAGAATGGCCAAGTCAAAGTCCAGACCTGAATCCAATCGAGAATCTGTGGAAAGAAATGAAAACTGCTGTTCACAAATGCTCTCCATCCAACCTCACTGAGCTCGAGCTGTTTTGCAAAACTGATAGAGACATACTCCAAGCAACTTACAGCTGTAATCGCAGCAGAAGGTGGCACTACAAAGTGTTAAGTTAAAGGGGCTTAATAATTTTGCACACCCAATTTTCAGTTTTTAATTTGTTAAAAAAGTTTGAAACATCCAATAAATTTTGTTCCACTTCATGATTGTGTCCCACTTGTTGTTGATTCTTCTCAAAAAAAGACAGTTTCATATCTTTATGTTTGAAGCCTGAAATGTGGCAAAAGGTCGCAAAGTTCAAGGGGGCCGAATACTTTCTGTATTAGGCACTGTACAAGCAGCTTAACTGCAAGAAAGAAACTTGTGAGGCTGGTGACTTGTTTGGGACAGTAATATAAGTGTCTAAACTGACAACAACATAAATATGTACGTGATTTTTAGTGTTTGCATACAGTTATTTTTCCTTTAGACTGTAGCCCATAATTGGCTCACAATGTAAAGCATTATAAGCATCTGGTGTCAGTAGATTTAGAGTTTTAAAGTGTGTAATAATGGCTAAAATACTGTAGAAAAGCAAAGGCCTTGATAGAAACATTCAAAATAAGAAGTTCTTGAGCAGTCATGTTTGACTGTCAGCAATAGCTCTTCAGAGGATGTCTATATTACACTGATCTAATACTGTTATTTGTTTTCCTAACTGCTCGCAGTAGTAAAACTCATTAGGTTCCTGGAGAGTGTTTCAGGAAGAGCCCAGCCTTTTCCTTCTCATTCAGCCCCATGTCCTGGAAGCCACCTAGCAACCGCCACAAACTCTGGGATCAAAATTAACACTTTGAGTGTTTCCATTACAACAGCCATCAGCTATTACTGCCCTGACCTTTTCCTTCCTAAGGACACAGAAATGATAGCCTTCACAGACATTACAGATGGAACTTTTCCCAGCCACAGTTGGACACAAAAGTGTGTGTTGCCTGTGCTAATGCTCAACCCCAAAACCTAAAATTCAATTATAGATCAAAGCGAAGTAAGATAAGGTCTAGAATCTTTTTATTTTAAAAAATATAGCAGACTAATTTGGAGTATACAGTATTTAATTAAAGCTGGATTATGCAGAACCACATGCTACGTAATAAAGAAACCATAAATATAAGTGGCAAAATGATAATTTCTAGTTATATTTTTACAAAGTTGACCAGGATTAATTTATATATTTAATAATGGGCTTTGTTTTTTTTATATATTTATTAATGCTGGGCAAGTTAACGCGTTATTTTTGCGTTAACGCATTAATAAAATAACGCAGACAATTATTTTATTGCGCGTTAACGTCGGCCTATTAGTATAATGAAAGATGTGGGTCTGAAGAACATTCCTAGGATCGCATCGAATGACTGCACGTATGAGCCGCCCTCATCCAGTGCTTTAAGTGGGCCGGTATGCACCGGTGCTCAGTACCGCCACTTCTCCGTGCGCCCAGAACGTGCTGTTTTAATAGAGGTTTTAATCCTTTGCCAGCCATTCACAATGCACGCTGCCTAATTCGTCCCACCGAGAGCAGAGACTACATTACCCATACATCCTTGAGTTTTACAAGTGAAAAGCTCACAACTCAAGGTGGCCGGGGAGGGTGTGTGAAACGCGCAGGAACTTCATTCACATGCTCTGACTGTAATGAAAACACAAGAGAGACATTTATATTGTTTATATTGTTATAATGTTATGATTGAAGCTCTGGACATAACTTGTTTTTCTATAACAAACTAAACAAAATATTAATGCCCTGGCAGTGGCAAATATTTACATTAATGTTTAAGATTGTTTGATTGTTTTAAGATGTTTGAGATTTACAAGAAATATTTTAACTGCTGTAAAAAGCACCATATTTGTTTAAAGTGTTGTTTAAAGTGCAAACCAAATGTTATTGCACTTTTGTTCATCTGTTCATAGCAGTTCTTTTAAAATAAAAGTATGCAGTACACTAATTTTGAATTCATTATTAAATTTTGTGTATAATGCGATTAATCGCGATTAAATGCTTTAATCTTTGCCCAGCACTAATATTTATTTATTATATAAGAGAAACAGTTTTAGCTCTGTTCTGATTGACTGCCTTACACCTTTTTTGGTCAGTATGATTTCAGTTGTTGATCAAATCTGGCAGTTGTTGCACCAACATAATGGCTTTTTGTAGTCAATATCACCATGTTGCATCTGCTTTGGAAATCGAGTTTTAGATTTAATTGTGGAACAAGGCAAATTTCTCACCAATCGTTGCCGTGTGTTTCAAGATCAGGATTTTCTGATAGCCATGTCTGATTTCTCTCTATAAAATTAAATTTGCCATTTCCAAGGTTCTACATAAATGCAACATTACTCTTACATTACAAATTTCCCAATGTCAAGATTTGAAGAGAAGATAAAATGTACTGTTTAAATTCTAAATATTTTGCCTACTCTAACTTCAAACGTCAACGATTGTTATATTTCAGGTTTTTATTTGCCATTATATTATACACTGCACTTTATTTGAAACAAAATAATATATGAGAATATATGTTTCAAAACTCACTTAAAATTCCTAGATTAGATTTAATCAATTATAAATTCAACAAAACATATTTACTGTAGTTACTTAAATTTTAGTAGGTTTAACTTACATTGGCATATACAACAAATAAAGATCACAAAACAAATATCAATCAATCAAAATATTCTTTTTTGTTCAGTGTGGACAGGAAAGAGATTGAGCAAACAGACCCAAGCTGGGATTCGAACCCAGCATGAGTTCAACCAGGTCAGCCACTAGGACATTGTAAACTGTCATGGAGAAATTTCAGTTTAGTGGGGCACATACCTCTGAAACATTCCCAACTATCTGCTGGAAAAAAAAAGTGGTTTGACAGACTGGAAAACCCCCAGTTTTTGTAGAAGTGCCTCAAAACGTAATGGCTTCCACCAATTTCCATGAGAATGAATGGAGTTTAGAGTGTAGGCTAATCCGGCTGGTAGACATTCAAACCTCTGTCAGTCTGCAACTTGGGTAACAGATGGCTGTAAGAACATACTCCAATTCCTTTATGGTTGAAATAACCATATTCAATTAGAATGTTTTTTATTGTTTTTTTTTAACTAAAATGTTTATTTTCTTCTTAAATGCAGTCTAACAAGGATTAACCAGGTAAAACTTTGATGCCATGTGAACTCACCTCTGGAGATATATTTTTCGGGTTGAGATGGCTTGTGGCTTGTTATAAATAGGCCCTCCGAGAATAGAGGAGAAAAGCACAATAAACATGGTTTAAGAGTGATGGATTGTCTCAGCGGTTGTATGATTTACAACCAAGAGGCTTCCTGCTCCTCTCCCATACTCCCAGCACTCCGAGAACACGCGTGGCCGAGTGTTTAAAGAACCGCCGAGCTCTGTGGGGAACAATCCCACGGCACCAGGACCGGGTTAGATATAGATCCCAGGTTAGGTTTCAATGATGGAACATCAGGTTTACTGTAAATACAAGCTACCGACCGGACCAGCATTCAGGTCAGCCTCGGTTTTCATTATAGCTCCAAACGTATGGATGTAAAATGAGTTGGGGAGTCACTGTAATTTGGTGCAAATGGTGCAGAAATTATTAGTTGCCATTGAACCGCATCGACTGCACTGTTCGTTCCACACAGTAGGCTTAATATGCATGGGAATATGGATGAGGTAGCTCCTGTGTTAAGGATGCTAGCCCAGTATAGTTGGTGAATAAAAATTGTAGCAAAAGTAAGCAATAGATGAGCCAGACAAAACCAGATGAAAGTGTCTTTACATGCACTCGAGTTTCCCAGTTATGACCATGATGAAAATGAGGTTTACCTGCCAGTTATTTAAAATTATATTACACCAGATATACTCTTTATTAGTGAATCTGACACAAACCACAAGACAACACAAAGTGCATTGACACCTACAGTCAAACACACTATGACAATGCTGTTCCTAATGGAGCTATTCCTGTGTGTATTAGGCGTAGTCGGACTGGAGTTGGACATAGTTGTATACAAGTTTCCCACATGTGCAACAGAAGTTTTAGACAAACCAGGATCCTGAGTTAGTCCAGGCCATTGTTAAGCAAGGATATTCTGCTTTAGAAAAAAGGTTGATAAAAGTTTTAAACTGGTGCTTGGTCACCAATTCATAGTGTACAAATCACATCACAACATCACACCAAGTTAAACCAAATCAAAGAAAAGGAAAAATGCTTCTTGCTATCAGTAGTTTTAGTTCTAGACTGGCCTGAATAAAGTGCGCACAAACAACTCCATTAATGTTGCAAATCAATCAAAAAGCTAGATCCCATAGTTTTTTACTGTATGTTCCATAGATTTCTAAGGTCTTGATGCCTGTATTGACTTTTTCTTCTTGTTTTACTTTATGAATCCTAACCCTAAAAATGTAGTTATTTTCTTGTGCACAGTTCACCAAACAAAACTTTTTGACAGATATAATAGATATCTTGTATAGAAAGTCAGCGGAGGACAGCAAAAAGTTGAATGTTGCGTTTGGCCTTCAGCTGATGATGGATACAGTGGTACTAATATTCTTCTATATAATACTATTTCTGTTGCAGTGATATTAAAAAGAGGTAGCATCATTTAAAAAAGAATAAGAAAGATCACAATATGACTCCAACTCACAGTGAACACACTTGCAGCCTAATGGGCCTGGACCTTTTCGTCACCTCTACCATAAACCGGGACTCATAATGCGGAGGAAGGAAAGGAGCAGTCGTCCTGTGAAGCCGTGCTCCACACCTCCACTGCTAGCACTCCACTGCTTTAACCAAAATATACAAGGCATCGAAGAAAAATACACAGACGGATCAGGAATTAATGAGCTTTTATGAGGTTATTACTCAGGAGGATATTTACGCCGCAGAGACGTTTCAGCTCTGACGCAGACGCATGTCACAAAAGCATGTAAACAACTTAAAAAAGAAGAGGAAGTGTACTTTACTCAAGCCACACCCCTTTGGTTCTACCAGCCAGCTTGATTTGGCGGTTTAAAGCCCAGTACTGTTTCCTACAGTGGACTCTCAGGAAGTGAACTTTGATAAATTTGCTCGGTTCAAGTTTTGGCAATATGTAGTCAAACACATGGCCTACACTCCGGGGACGGCAGAGGAAGTGGAGTCTTTTTTTAACATCAGGGTGGATCAGGTGTGAAAGACAGGCTTGGGACAAAACGTCATCCTTCACTATGGTGGCCCAGGAAAGACGAAAAGAAATGTCACATGTCACATGTAAAAGGTCAAACACAAGATAGAAAGCTTGTTGTGGATTTTATTTTTTGGGTGTTCACATAGCTAGAGAGAATTATGACTAGCCACCATTTCAAAGTTGGGAGGCGAACCCATGCTTGAAAATGAAAATGTGTTGCATTTGGGTTGTTGTTTTCCTTGAAACAATTCAAAAAGGAGCACACAAAAAAGGGAATTTGAACCAAGGCTATTCTGTTTAAGTGCTGCTCTTAATGTTTTGGCTTTATTAGATACTAGGCTAATGGAGCGTGGAGTGAAACTCAGAACAGTTGTCAGTCTTGTTTTCACTGGTAGGGTATGGTGAGACTGTATGGCATGCTATTAGAGGCAAAAATGTGAAATGAAACATGTCTTGTTTTTGTATTTTCTGGTTTTAGTTATGGTTGGCGTCTTGTTTTATGGGTCTCATTTTTATAAAACACAAGCATATCTCGTGGCGGTAAATGCTTTTTGAATGCTGAAAAAGGTCTTGTCTTTCTATTGTCATTTATAACTTGGTCTCGAATAGGTCGGCACATTTTTAGGATTCAATGCAATATACAATTACTTCATTGAACAGTACAATAATAATATTCTCTGTAACATGTTAATGTACAGTCTGGCAAAGTAAGAAAAATATTTGTCAAAGATTAAAAAAAAAAAATGCATGGCTCTGAACTAACTACATGTGATCACCTTAGATTTAAGGTTCTGATTGGACAATTATTTTAGTAATGATATTAATGCAATTTAAGTAGTCTTCTATTGATATTGATATTGCAGTAACAATACATTTGTGATTCTGTGCATTTTGTAGCTTTTCTATATTATTAAGCCTCATGGGCCACTGTACTTGACTCTGTTTGACCTCTTCTTTGTCACGCTTGCTTATATTTCTTGTGTTATTTATGCCTTCAGGGCTTTGTGAGCAGAGAAAGACTAGACGGATGCATGATAGAAACCAGGTGCCACACTGCAGAGCTCCCAGTGAGATTTTCTAACAGGACTGTTGTAATGACACAGTGGACGTTCCAGTAAAGTCAAACTTCAACGCGCCCACTCCCACCTCTCCTGGAGCCCTCCCAAATCTGCAACCAGAGAATAAATGGTCTACGCTGGTCATTATGCATTATTATTCATAAGAGAGGCGTGTTGTCATTGGCAGTGGCGTTTGTTTAGAAAGAGACCCATGACTCTCTGGTCATTACCGATTGTACAATTTCTCATTTGGTTAAAGAGGTCACATCATGCTGAAAAACTTCTAATAGTCAATCCACTCAGCAGGGAAAGTGGTTTATTCTTATCCAAAAGAAAGTCGATCATTTAACAAATCTTATCACATTTATGAATACCAGCTTACTAAATTATTGTTTTGTCATATTGGGGGTGTTTATGGCATCATATAAATTTGTGTTATGATTCTAGACTTTACCACTACAAATACACATATTTGATATTTTACCAAAAAGGTATTGGCAGAAGCCACAGCCTATATGCCTACCTTAATTACATTTACTCAATCCACCCTTTAATAGTTTAAATAAGGCAGCTTTTTAAAGAAAGAAAAGGAGGGGCAAAAAAGCACAATTTAACTAAAATTACTCATCTTTCATTCACAAATTTGTTTATAACTAGATTTTTAAAGTTTCTTTTGAAGTGAAAAAGAAAACTACTCCTCTTGAGTTCAGCTGTAAAACTATTCCACAAGTTTATCCCTTTGACAGAAATGCAGTTTTTGTTCTAACCCCTTGTTTCTTTGAACATGTCAACACTGAAATCATGTTTATTATCTCTAATTTCAAACAGGCACAAATGGGTAGTAACTCAGTAACTTATTTATTAATGTAAAGACAAATATGATAATGGATAATATTGTCAGTTTATTGTAATTTACAAATCCACTAAAAAAAACAACAACAATGCTGCAATGGTGGTGTCTGCAAACCCTTAGGTACAGTTAGGATGATATAAGAGGGTCTTACCCATCAGATGCTCCATAACTATCTCGAAGGGCGACCCAAAAAAGGTATTTAGAAAGGGAAACCACTTTGACTGACTTTGATTTTCTGGTCTAGGCTAAAGTCAATTGTGACATCCCAAAATTTATAGTCAATAATTTTAGATTTGCTTGTCACAAATCTAAAGAATACAGCTGCCGTGCGAGGAAAAGGTTAAGGTAAAGGTACAGTTGAATGTTGTGGTGAGCATTTCCAATGGGACTATTTTTTATGCAATTTTAAAAACATATAACCAATCAGAGAGCCAAAACATCACATTAAACCTGCCCTATTTTAGACAAGTTCCAGACCTAATTCACTTAATTTAGAAAAGGAGCAGGTCTGGATGGACAGGCTTCAGAAAAACAACATTCAACATTTCAACTACTACATCTAGATATACCATAGACAAAAACCATGCAAACTATCCCAAAATTATTGTGTCCTGACTCTTTTGGCATTTTGAAAAAAAAAGAAAAAAGATTTGAACTGCTGAGTTAGATGAGGTCAACATAAGAGGAAGTTACAGTAGTTGTCCGAATGACCAGTAAAAGCCATTACTCTGACCACACACACGCTATTAGCAGCTAATCCGGACTGACAGTGCTAACAGTGTGTTGCGTGCGCTGATGTCACTGTGCATTACTTAACGACATAGGTTTCAGAGAAGCAGCGCTGTGTTAACTCTCCAGGCCGACTCAGGCCTGTTTATGTTGCCGCGGCACATTCCCCGCTCACCAGGCAACGGGCGCTTTATGAGCACAGTTCCTCGCACAAAGAAGTGGGAGGGCTGATTGCCCCGCTAATTGATCTCCACCACAGATCAGAGAGCTGCGGCCGTAAAAGAAAGCAAACGCCCCCATGACTTCAGTGCACGCCGAATGGAGAGAGCAGTCTGAGCGCAGCACACACACAACTGTTAATAAAGTGGGAGAAGACACAAATGGATCTTATTAGAGCTCCACTACCACACCACAGGGGTTGGACGCATAAACACGACCTCGTTAGCCCCCAAACATTGCAACAACATGACATGTGCAGGCAGTAAAACTACTAATTACAATGTGTTATACACGCTAACAGTGCTATGCTAGTAGTACTTAGTCAAAAGGATTTCTAGTTTGTTCTTTTCTAGATACTTTTTTGTATTTATGTGGTATTTTGCTTAGGTTGCTGGCCAAGTGCGTTCAAACATTACTCTTTTATGGTCGGTAGTTTTTAGTCATCACAAAATCTTCAAAAAAACAGTTGAGGGAATTACATTTCTAACGAGGAAAATGCTTCACTTTTTTCTCCACAAATTTTGGAGATTGTTTTAGACAAACAAAAATAAAAACAGAGTGAAAAAGTTTAAAAGAGACCCATATACTGCCCACAAAGGTAATGAAACTGCAGCATGTTTTAATGTAGATAACCACACAAACAGACAAATGAACTGAGGTACAAATTAATCAGGTAGGTTGTCGCTGGATAAAATATGAAGATATTTAAGTTGTGTTATGTGGTCATTCTCCTTCAATCACTCTTTTGTTGTTTTTGCCATTTGTTTTTGTAATAAATGTTAGCGTGGTAATGTTTTGGGGCTAATTCTGAAGCTCTATAAAGAGGAAAATGGGGACTGGTGCTGTTAAATTTTCAATGTTTCTATAGTTTTGTACATATCTGTGTAATTAGCATAACAAAACTCACGATAAAAGGTTGCTCATGAATTCATCTAGTGGCACAGTTTGATATTATATGTTTCTCGGGCCAGAAAAAGTCTCTTGGAGTAAGAGACTATTAAGAGAATTTATTTTTGGAACAAAACATAAAATAATGTTATTCAATAAAAGAAAAACAACAAACAGATCTCGAAATATTTTTTGTATATTTTGGTAGCAGTTTATTATGAGCTTTAGACATGATTAGTGCTGTTCAATATTTGACTATGTTTGTAAATTTTAGTAATTCTGAATGAGGAAAAAGTGACTGAGTATGATCCCAAAAGTGACATTATGAATTATCCACAATGCCCTTTTCTGAAGTATAATTAGTGGATTTATTGTAATTGCGTAATTATTGCTCCAGATTTCTACACAGTAAAAAAAATATAGTAATCTATGAATACAGGCATAATAAATATAGTCTATCTAGCCCGTTTTGTCTTACTTAATACTGAAATACTTCTTGATATTTTGGAAAGTATATTCTCTTATCTATTATAACTCCTAAAAAAAATATCTTCAGTCACCTTTTCTATTTGCACCCCATCAATCTGTTTTTGTGCCTGTATATTATTTCTGTAGATCCCAAACACTATCATTTTTGTTTTATCTAAGTTTAATGCTAATTTATTTTGGTCAAACCAACTCTTTTTAATTCATTTGTAATTTCCCTTAACTGTTCATTTAAATTCTCCCCAGAACAGAAAATGTTAGTGTCATCACCAAATAACACTAATTTCATTACTTGTGACACCTTGCTCATATCATTAATATACAAACAAACAATTTTGGACCCAAGACTGACCCTTGCGGGACACAACACACAGAATTGAAACATAATGAACAAACATCATCCAGTTCCACCTACTGCTGTCTATTCTGTAATTAGCTTTTAATCCAGTGTAACACAATGCCTCTGATGCCATTTCTTTCTAGTTTTTTGAGTAATATATTATGATTGATTGTGTCAAATGCTTTTTTGATGTCAATAAACAAACCCACTGCAATTTTCTTCTGTTAAAGAGCATTTGTAACAGCCTCAATAGCTTCAGTTATTACCTGAATGTTTATGTTTATACCGTATTGACTATCCAACAGTAAATTATGCTTTGCTATAAATTTATCTAATCTGTTATTGAAAGATTTTGTTTGGTTTGTTGGTTTCCAGCTTTGTACAATGGAAGAACATTCACTGTTTTCATTTTATTTGGAAATGAGCCAGTTTGAAATGATAAATTATAGATATGTGTTAATGGCTTTACAATGCCTTCAATGACCTCTTTATCCTTGAAAAGTCCAAATGCCTTTGCTTTAACCTTTTCTTCAAGATGGTCTGGATGACTGAGAACCTTCACAGAAACCTTTTTATGGTTTCAGCTGATTTATGAGGCACACAATAAAAAATCTTACTTCTAAATATAAATTATAGTGATACTTAAGACTCTTAAGAATATTTTAAGGCAATGTTATACCTAAAGGTCAGACATAGCCTACATATAAAAGCAGAAGTACAGTTGTGACTGTGCTGCTCCTAAAGTGTACAGACTTTTTGTAAGGCTTTTTAAACCTACAAAGGAATGTATCCTGGGTCAAAGGTCAGACATATATATAAAAGACACAAGTCCAGGTTGTGAAAGTGTAAGGTGGAGCCCAGTGTTGAAATGTCACTGTGGATCCCCTAAAGCTTGGCATGTGGCACTGATTTATGGCTGTAGGAAACTTGTTGTGAGTGTCAGTTTTGTACACAGACACAAGAGCATGCTCAGCCTGCTGAAGTGGCAGCCTGAGATGGATCTGATAGCCTTTCATCACTGGGACCAGTTAATTCATTAGCCCCAGCTTAGCCCTTCTCATATCTTATCTACTGCAGGGCCACAAAGTGCACCGTGGTGTGCTTTGGCAGCTCCCAGAAGTGAAAGGTGAGCTGAGTGATGGCTCATTATGCTCCTCACAGGGACATGGGGTGGTGCTGCCAAACTGGTCATGAAGGCATCGTTAGACTGATAGCATCTGGGCTAGCACAGGCATTATCTTACTTTGGTGATTAGCACCTTTTCTGCACTGTGAGAAAGTCCTGGCTTCTTTCGTTTGTCTTTGGAATTTCTATTGTAAAACATGTAAATTAGATCATATATATTGTTTTTCACACACTATATTTTAGTAATCTTTTATGTTTGGACAAAATAAATGTTATAAGTGATGCGTTCTACCTCTTATCCGTGTTCTATACATTTACATTTACATTTAGTCATTTAGCAGACGCTTTTATCCAAAGCGACTTACATTAAGGTTCCATTCACCAGTGTTACAGCTGGAACACCACTGGAGGCAAGGTGGGTTATGTGTCTTGCCCAAGGACACAATGACAGTATGAACTGTGGGGGGAGCGGGAATCGAACCTACTACCTTCCGGTTGAAGGACGACCGCTCTACCAGTGAGCCACTGCCGCCCCTACAAAACAACAGTCTGATTTTTTCCAAATCCCAAGTTTTTCATCAGGCATCTGAGTGTGTTTTTTTTTCACATTTGGCAGGTCAGTGTCAGCAACTGTCATTAACCTAAAGTGAACGGCCACTTGGATGTGCAATGTAGTGGAGCTGGAGACAGATGTGACCCACTGACAGAACAGAAAGGCTAGGTACAGAGTTAGACTTGATTTTACCAACTATAGACATCGGGCTGTATGTACGAGAAGTTAAATTAGTTTCAAACCTGTTTTAGGTGGTTAATCATTTGTGCCAACGTCTCTTAAATAAGCATTAATATATAATTACAAGTATTTTAGCCTCTATTTGACACTATAACTCCATGTGTCTTTTTAAAATAGTCTATTCTTATTTAATGATGTAGCTATGCTTGCCTTTATCTTTTTATACCTATTGAATGTTATTTATTGTGTGTGAAGGTTCTCAGTCATCCAGGTCATCAAGAAAAGGTTAAAGCAAAAGCATCTGGACTCAGTTTTTAAGGTTAAGACATTTTGTCTCTTATTCCCAGAGACTTTATCAATTCTGAGATCAACTGTTAAGAGAGCTGAGCTTTATCTCTAGAGGGAGGAGTTTGACCTGAAACGTACTCTGATTGGACCAGGCTGTTCGGGTCTCATAGTTGTTAGCTATGAAAGGGCAGTGTAACTCCTGATGTGAGAGTCGTTTTGATTTAGGTTTTAGGTTTTAAGAGCCACATAAGCCTGCTGCACTAAACACTAATTAGACTTTTTACCTTATATCTGGCCCACATGTGACCTCTGTATGTTTTGTTTTTTATTCTAGCAGACAGTTCGTGCTGCTCTATGGAAGCTGAAAGGTCTCATGATTTTAATGTTGCATCTTGTCACGCTTTTTCTGATTTTAGTCCTAGACATCTGTGGTCTATTTGACAATTACACTTCAGTTGAACCTTACTGTAATTGGATGCATGTTTAGTGCACAACAAGTTTAAAAGCATTCACACATGTCCAAGTGAACAACACAAACTGAACACAAAGTGTGAATAGACATTCGTATGTTTTATGACAAATTTACTGGCCCAGCGTGTCCTGTACTAATCCTGATCCCGAGCACTTTAGCCTCAGCTTTGCCACTGACACCCGTGTTAATAGCACTATGTTGCCATGGGTCAAGCGGGATCTGTGTTAAGATAAAAATTCCAGTCTTTTCTTGAGGCAGGTGGCAGTCAGGGGCTGGAGACAGGTTATAAAACCCAGACCCTTCTAAAGACTAGCGTTTCCATCCAGACACCACATCTACTTCAAAATCCGAGGTTGTTATGTTGAGGCATCGAGAGTGGCGAAGGCTAGAGTAGAAAGTGTTTCATCATAACTGGAAATGTCACTCTTCAATATTTGAACAGTATATAACAAATACCTACATATTGTAAACCCAGAGCATCACCAAAGCGAAGGATGCTTTTGGGTAGAGCAGCTAAGGACACCTAATGATATTCTAATGTAGTGGTCTTGGTCTTGGTCTTGTCTGGCACACTGTTACATGAAACAACAGTGAGTCCTGCCTTTGATTTGTGTCAGATTAAATTCATGTCACACTAACTACACGCGTTCCTGTCAAATTGTTTTTCTCTGCCATGTCGTCTCTTTATGGTCTGGACTGAAAATAGCAACTCTTTAAACCATGTATGCTGTAATAGTGCTGTGTTTGTTTATGCAACACCAAGGTGATGGTCTTTTCTCCTAATGACTTTGAGATCGACTGCCTCTATGAGTCTTTCCTCCACTATTTACACTCTGCCTGGAGTGGATCTCATCAAACACATTCTGAAAACTTTCTTTGTTGTATTTATCAAAACCCCATCAGCTCCGGTGTGACATAAATATTATGATATCATAGAAGTAAAGTAGAAAAAGGTCAGATGATGAGTTGACTCTTAAAACTTGGTTTAATAAATATGGGTCATAAAGACAGATTGTGTGTTCTAAAAAGAAATGTGCTTCTCCATCAGCAGGGCTCATTTTGTCCTCTCTGGGATATGCTATTAGAACTAAAATGACTGAAACTTGTTTTAATAGAGCTAAAATGCGAAGACCAAGTTTAGTCTAAAGTATGCTTCTATTAACTATTGGGTATGCCTTTAAGATGCTGCTCAATGGAACCTAGCTACAGTCCTTTTTAAACACTGACAGTGCCTGAAATCTAAACAGACTCACCTCTGCAGTAATCTTTTTATGCTCCTCTGGACCTGGTGTCAGGTATCTTGCAAAGACTGCATCGAGTCAGCCAACTCTTACTGCCACGTTTCTAACTACAACCTTATTCACCTGTCTGCTGTTGGATGCCTAATTTGTTTTTGTCTGGTACAAGTTCTATTATGGTCCTCTTCTTCATAAGTAAATGTCTTGTAAAGGGGTTATATAAACAATCTCATTTTTGACTGACTAGAATAAAGAAGGCCAATAAAGAGAATAAAGGCTTGTCTCCTTCAGGTTGGTGAAGAGCTCCTGCCTCAGGTGGAGGAGTTCAAGTATCTTGGGGTCTTGTTCACGAGTGAGGGAAATATGGAGCGTGAGATTGACAGACGGATCGGTGCAGCTTCTGCAGTGATGCAGTCGATGTACCGGTCTGTCGTGGTGAAGAAGGAACTGAGCTGCAAGTCAAAGCTCTCGATTTACCGGTCAATCTACGTTCCTACTCTCACCTATGGTCATGAGCTTTGGGTCATGACCGAAAGAACAAGATCCGGGATACAAGCGGCCGAAATGAGCTTTCTCCGCAGGGTGGCGGGGCGCTCCCTTAGAGATAAGGTGAGGAGCTCTGTCACTCGGGAAGAGCTCAAAGTAGAGCCGCTGCTCCTCCACATCGAGAGGAGCCAGCTGAGGTGGCTCGGGCATCTGTTTCGAATGCCTCCTGGACGCCTCCCTAGGGAGGTGTTTTGGGCATGTCCCACCGGGAGGAGACCTCAGGGAAGACCTAGGACACGCTGGAGGGACTATGTCTGGAACGCCTCGGTATCCCCCCGGAAGAGCTGGAGGAAGTGTCTGGGGAGTGGGAAGTCTGGGCGTGTCTGCTTAGACTGCTGCCCCCGCGACCTGGCTCCGGATAAACGGTAGAAGATGGATGGATGGATGGATAGAATAAAGAATCAATCACAAAGGAAATAATGACATGATAAAATTTACTGATTGGCCAGGGGAGCTCTCAACACCCTTTTGAATTTAAAGAAACCAATTAGAAACTAGCCTCAGGTCACCGCAAAAGTTTACAGACCCACTCAAACAATTACAGTTGTGCTCATAAGTTGACATACCCTGGCAGAATTTGTGATTTTTGTTTTTGGCCAATTTTCAGAGAATATGAATGATAACACAAAAAAACTTTTCTTTCACTCATAGTTAGTGGTTGGGTGAAGCCATTTATTGTCAAACAACTGTGTTTACTCTTTTTAAATCATAATGACAACAGAAACTAGCCAAATTCGAAAGTCAACTATTTACCAGAAAAAAAAAAAAGCATACAAAAAAATACTTTTTTTTTCAGTTGTTGAAGCCAGCTCCCACTAATTAAATTATTCTACAATTACAACAATCCAAACATTATAAATTAGCATAATCTGTCTAACATTCAGGGCCACAAATGCCTAGTAACAGTGGCCTTTACCTGCCAACTGTGTTTCCAGTAAACTGCTGCTTTTCCCTGTCCTAAAATTCTCACCCCCAATTTACTCTGATCTGTTCCGCCTTACACTCCGCGGCAAATACGTAACGTTGTTTTCAGTGAGACAATTTACACAACGCTCGCTCAGCTCCAGTCTGGTCCACAATGACCTGCAGCAGTTCTATTGTTGACGGACGCCGAAGCCAAACCGCATAAATCTGAACAGATCAGATCAAAGTGAAAACGTCCGGATTTCCAAAGTAATACCAAAATATACCAACAGATTTAGTGTTTATTTACATAATTATGGATTAAATGCAATAAGATCTGCAAAAACAAAGCTTTTTTGGGCTAAATGTAAAGAGGAAAAACTTGTGACAGGATTAATTTGAACAACTAAGCAATCTTCTGAATAAACACTTGTTTTTTTTCGTCACGTCTTTATCAACGTTTTTTATCACACCATCTTGTACTTCCCACGCATGCTCTTCTGAGCGGTTCAGGACTCCGTATTGCAGTGGATCTGAAGCATATCCAGTGGGCGATTGTCTGAATCGTTGTTCAGCAGCAGAGCGGAGCTGCATGCAGTGTAATTTAAGGGTCATAGTGGTAAGTGAGCCGGCATCAAAAGTGGCAGTATCTCGTGGGTGTGCCTGGCTTAACACTGTTTCAAACAAGTCACTCTCAGATGCAGGCCTCTGTGCTTAAAGCGGCAGTGCTGTTTGTATTTAAAGACTAAAATGCCAGTAACTAAAATGCGCTAGATGTCAGTTCAACAATAAATCTCATGCAGTTTTAGCAAATATGCAAAATTTGCACTTCACGCAAAATTGCGCAATGAAAATGATAAAAAATAAAAATGTTAAAATTGCAACTCTCATTTTATTTCTAATGTTTGTTACAGCAGCATCTTGAGTGTATCCTATACCTATACCTACCTATGATGTGGCTACACTAGAGTTTATTCACATTTTACTTTTCATCCTACAGAAACATAACTAGTGAGTGTTTGTTCCAGCACTAAACAAACTCCTGGGAATTCTGTGATCCTCTGATGACAGACAGTGATGAGACATGACCTGTGTCGGATGTGCCGTGCCTCATCAATCGCTGATACTCTCAGGATTACACACACTGAGAGAGTAATTGGCCCTATATAAACACTAATCACGCATGAATTCCTGTGCAGTCCATGTCTGTAGAAGCGCTGCATTCTTTGGTGTGCCAATCACACAGCCGGCTGACACTCGTTGATAGCCTTGTCGTCCTTCAAAACCGTGGCCAATCACATTTCATTGGTCGTGATCATGTACAGGCGCTAGATTGTTTGTGAAGTGCTGCTGGAGCGAGTGGGATGCGTGATTTTATATGCAACAGGCTCAACGCAGCCACTACAGGCCCGAGAGAAGCACTTCAACTGAAATAGATTGGAAAAGCAGAGCTGCGAGGAGGCTCTTGAAAACAAATGAAGGTACATCAGCAGAGACATCTTGTACTGAGGAAAGTCAGTACAGACAGCTTGTTTGTAAAAGTACAATTTAATTTAAAGTCCATTTCAATTGCACAGTGGTGGTGGCGTTATTCAAGACCAGCTTCTGCTGCATTATGCCATATTTTAAGATAGTATATGTAACATAACAGATGACTAGACTGATTGTTGTAAAATATATTACCTCAGATTAATTATTTTATATTTTAGGAGTTATTTTGTATGTGGTGTATGTGACAAACATGTGACCAGTGATGCAGTGACAGGTTGCATCGGCTCTGGAGCTCACAGGACGGCCCGATGTGTTGAGTGTGAATGAGATAACCCAGTGATTATTATAAGAGCCTGGGGACAGCTAGTATGATAGCCACTGGCGCCTAAATATAAGGGGGGCACTCTTGTAGTTTT
Organism: Perccottus glenii; assembly: GCA_024416835.2. NCBI lineage: Eukaryota > Metazoa > Chordata > Actinopteri > Gobiiformes > Odontobutidae > Perccottus > Perccottus glenii. The sequence goes on from CM044553.2 coordinate 27,312,177, forward strand.
AGCTGGTGACATCTCTACCCCACTAACTTGAGGAAAACAGGAAGTGTACTATTTACATCAGAGATAAAGCAAATACAATGTATATGTGTTATTATATTATTATTCATTTATAAAACTGAGAGGCTTCCAACCAGGCAAATTATTAGAAAAATAATTACAACTTTATACATTTATTGGCATTTATCTTTGTTATTTATGTGGATTATACTTATTCTTTACATTCTTTAATCAAGGATTTGACAACTCAATACCAACCTACAATAATAGCTGGTCTCAGAGGTTTCAAGCCACAATGGTAAGCACTAGTAAAGATTGTAAAAATGTATGAAGGGGGTATAGAGCTATGGAATGATATTACTCTTCCAGCAACACTAAAGAAGTGAAGGCTTACACTCCCTCTAATTGGATTTTAAGTGTGTAAGTGATTACAGTGGCACAGAATCATTGTGGTGCTGCACTTGTTTTATCAAGATATCAGATGTAACTCTAACGTACATGTTGAAACTGGCCTACATCAGAGGTTTAAGAGGGCTGCAGGTCATAGACATAGCTTTAAAGCAATACCAGAAAGTCTGTTATGGCGCAGATCTGACATCCACTAATCAATTATATTAGTCGTAGTAACTCTGAACACAACGTACCCTCAGCGGTGTCCCGAGGGTCCGTTTAAACCGCTGCCTACATTATTCATCACAGTGGTTTATTACGCCTGTTTGTATAACTGATTAATCAGATTTTATGTCTGTGAAGATTCTTAGTCATCCAGGTTGAAGAAAAGGTTAAAGCACAGGACTCTGGACTCAGTTTTCAAGGTGATATTTTGCATTATATACAGTGAACAACCAGGATAAATGTGTGTCATTTTCAACATAAAAAACACACCTGCTGCTTTAAGAGAAAAGATCCAATGTTGGACTTAGTAATTGTTATGTTTTTGTATTTTAAACCTGTAGTGTCCTTCATGTCATTTTAGTGCTTTTAATGCCATACATAATGGAATTTGGTGGTAAAGAAATATATTAACGGTGTAGCACAAAAGACGGCAGTGGTCTGTAGAGTTTGTTTTTCTTTTGTGGTCTTGCAGTCTAACATAAATCTTTACATATGTTTGTCTTTGTTAAGCCCATTTCAGCAACAGTTATGTCATCTCCTCATATTATCCCGAGTAGGGAGCAATAGATCTGTAATGATAGACAATCTACAGCTGTGGAATGGGAAGCACGGCCAACGTCCCCTCCACTTTATGATCTAAACTAAATATAATGCTTTTGAAGCGGTATGTGCAGCGTTGGAACATTGGCCGATGAATATTATATTATAGATAAAAGTGCACTACTAGCATTGGCCAAACTCACGTACCACTTCCCATTCATGAAAAAGGCCCCTGTTGTATTTTCCCCTCACACTTCCTTAAGTGGAAATAACATCTGGGATAAGAAGTAAAGAGGGAAAGGGTAGTGTCGGATCTGGCCTAAGGGGTGTGGGTGGGGGATGTGGAGAGATAAGCCTCTGACAGCTGCCAAACACCTCTGTTTATATGTGTGTGTGTGTGTGTGTGTGTGTGTGTGTGTGTGTGTGTGTGTGTGTGTGTGTGTGTGTGTGTGTGTGTGGGTGTGTGCATGTGTGTGTGGGCCCATTCAAAGCAGTGTTTGTAAACTGCAGCCACCTGCCAGGGAGCGGCGGAGGCAGGTGTGGCGGGGCTTTTGTACGTGATTCGGAACGCTGCTGAACGCCGAGCATATGTGGCAGTCTTATCATGCTGAAATAACATGAAGATGGAGAGATTAGTGAAATGTGAGGAGCGCGGAGTGGGGATGGTAGGTCTAGAACCTATCTGAGATACTTGTTGTATAGTTTCAGATTCTGGAAGTCTGGTAGGCATTTTGTATTAGGGTTGTAAATTATAAAAAAAATATTATTATTATTGTTATTATTGTAGCCCACCTAAACCCAGTGTAATAAGGTAAGGGCCCCTGAGATCGTTTACTAACTCTTTACTAACTTTACTAACTAAAATTTCAAATAAAATAATAATTATTATTTTTATTATTATTATTATTAATTATTATTATTATTATTATTATTATTATTATTATTATTATTATTATTATTATTATTATTATTATTATTATTATTATTAATATTATTATTATGTCCCTTGTGAAAACAGTTAAGATTTGGTTTGACCTTCTGGAATACATACAATTACAGTAACAAAAAAAGGCAACTGTCCCTCTGCAGATGCTAAAGACAAATATAAATGACCATAGAAAGGTAGTCATTTGACCTCTGATGTCTTGCGTTGTTAAAGTGGCAGGAAATTGGCTGTACAATTAGGGTGACCATACGTGCCGTTTTAGCCGGGACAGTCCTGTTTTTAAGCCCCCTGTCCCGTATCCTGGGGATATCTGCAAAAACACTATATTGTTCCAGTTTTCCCCTCTTTCTGTCCCATTTGTCCTGTTTTTATTTAACCATCAATGCCAATTTTAACGGCAAAGCTGTGCACTTTGCTTGTAACTCATTTGTCTGTTGACTGTCTGTGTGTCAATCACAGAGTTACCATGACTACGGCAATATTAATCAAAAAATACTCCCAGAAATGAGTATAATCTGATGTAAGTATGGATCTTTGGAGTTATTACTTTGCACTTGTGTGCATGGAATATGAACTTAAGGGTCAATAATAACGAGCAAAAACAGCAAAGCCAATAAATCACAAAACGGAGCCGTTCCTTCAATGTGTGGGAGAACGGAAGAGCCTTTTCCTGCCAGAGTTCAGAGGTTAAATTCACAAGCAGGTGTCGGCTAAGCGAGCCCAGACCAAAGTTGCCATCTGTTTTAATACATCCTTTTATCGATACGTCAAACTGAACTTCATAATTTGGTGATGCCTTTAAAAGTAAAGTGCATTTTCTCAGGACTCCCATGACCGCGCTTGGCTTCCTCTGCTCTAACTAAACACTGTGGCTGGGGTTCATAACTGTAATACGGAGAGATCATGTTTCAAAACTGTCATACTTTCAGGAGCTGGGAATAAATGGGGTGTTTTTTTTTTAGCCTGATGGGGTTTCTCAACTGACAAGGGACTGTGACCAATGCAACTTGAGGGAAAACAGCAAAACTGGACAATAGTGTGTTTAAATGTTACTATAATGAAATTAGATACAGTCAATGAAGAAATGCTGTGGAATATTTTGGCTTTGACTTTGATATTGTCACAATGGTTGGTGGGGTTTAGGCATGAAAATAAATTGGTTATGGCTAGAAAACGGGCTTAGGTTACAATAGTTACATTTTTTTTTACTGTTTAAAAAAAAAAAAACATTTAGTTGGAATAGGAAAATGTGTGTTTTTATGTGCCCTGATAGGAAATTAAAATCCAGTGTCCATGATCAGACGAGTTCTGTAGAAAGTTAAATAGGAAAAAGATAGTATAGAATAAAAAAGGTATTAAAAACAGGCTAACTGTTCATGCCTAAACTTAACTACCACAGCAGTCATTTGTAAATGTCTTCTTGCAGATTTTACATGTCCAAAAATATATAATTCACCATTTCTATATGTTCATTACACACACATAATTATGCAAATGAATTGAATGTCATTTTGATTAATGCAAATACATGTGTAGTGTTGCATTTATGTTCATCACTAGATTACTGTACAAACAGCTGCTGTCTGGATTGTGGTTTCATCTAGAGCTGTATCAGCTAAAAGGTGTGGAAACTCTTAGTAGCTTAGACTTTGGTTGTATCCTTGTAGCTCGTGATGCTGCAGAGAAGCAAAAGATAAGACAGCACTCATGGAGCGCTTTCAGGAGTTGAACTATTAACATGGCTTTAATGCTGTTGGAGGAAGTTTAAAGTACTTCCACACCACTGACTCTTTTTGATTAGTCACAGTTTATAACTAAACACTTTAAAATTTAAAAAACACTTTAAAAAACACATTTGAAACAGTGGTTAAAAGACACTCAAACATGTGATCATATGTGACCTGCATCTTATTAGCAAATTCCGTTTTGAAAATGGCCTTGTGCAATATCCATGGTTTACACTTGGTCAGACTTGGGTACCTAGGTAGAGTCAGCGCAGTACAGATGTAATTGTAATTCATATTTATGTTTTAGTTCTGTCTCTTTCTCTATTTATTATTGTTTCTTTGTCTCAAATGATATTGTCTTTGATGTTTTGGGGTGTTTGTATTTGTCCTTATTGTGTTTCTTTGTGTTATTGTGTTTCTTCTTTTCTTTCTTTCCTTTTTGTGTAACATCTACCTGCCAGGGGGTCTGCAGATGGAAATTAGCCTGGGGCTATAATCTGGCATATTTACATTTGTTTTAATGTTCATTAATATGCATTGTCCCCCTTTATTTTCTTAAATAAAGAAAAATTCTAATCTAATCTAATCTAAATGTTTGAGTTATTACAGCTAGGTGTACTAAATACACAGGCGTACTTCAGCTCTGAATAACTCCGACTGACTGCTCTGATTGTTTCACTCTGACTAAATCAGCTCTGATGAACAACAGGCTGTGAATATATATAAACTATATATTATAATTTGTGTTTATCAAAGGTAGCGAGAATCACTGTAACATCTGCTGTGTCTTTAATGAATATATTATCTTCAATTAAAACAAAATGTTCCAGATGAGGGGAATTACAAAAATAAACGTAAATTACGTAAATAAAAAAATGTAAAAAACTATCTATGGACACTATAATGTCCACTAAAAAAATATTCTCATTAAACCCTTTGTGCTTTATGTTCTCTTTGTGTTTATGTGCAGCATGCCACTGTAACCTGCACGCCCGCCGCTGTCGCTTCAACATGGAGCTGTACAAACTGTCAGGGCGCCGCAGTGGTGGGGTCTGCCTCAACTGTCGCCACAACACCGCCGGACGCCACTGCCACTACTGCAAAGAGGGCTACTACCGGGACATGACCAAATCCATCTCCCACCGCAGAGCCTGCAAAGGTATTCCACAGAACCAAACACAGGATGACCATCAGTATGATAAAAAGTTATGTTGTATATACACAATAAACTATTACACTTTCCAGTGACTGACTGAGATGTACCCATTAGAATAGTTAACCATGCAACATCATAAAAGTTTATTTAGTTCTTTAATAATGTTCAAGTCAAGCTAAGACAGGTGATTTTGCAAGTGGCAATCACAAATTAGTGTTGTGTACAAAATTGTGAAATTGAGTTGAGTTTTGAGTCTTTAAATCTACAGTAGACTTCATATACACAGCACACAGACAGTACACAGACACACAGACACACAGACAGGTTGTGTAAAATGTAGAACTCTGGAAATATGAGTCTGGAAACAAGCATGTAATGTTGAAATGGAAAATGTCTATTTTACAGCTCACACTATTCAAAAGCCCTGTTTAAACATTCAGGTATTAAAAGAATTCTTTCAAAAGTTTGGAGAAAAGCGCCCACCTGCCCCCGAGTCAGTGAAGTGACCCGTGCAGTTTCCTGCTGTTTGGGATCCCTGACAAGACAAACAAAACAAACGTGCTGAGGTGTGAGCAGATTCACCTATTCTTCCTCTGCACAGGTGTGAGCACGTACGTCAGGTGTGGACCAGGCAGCTCAGGATTAATGTGAGGCAGACAAAAGCTGGGCTCCGTCTGTGTCCCAGTCCTCAGAGAGTGAAGATGGCTCACAGGCCTCAATGAAAACAGACAGTTCTCACTCACTAAATCGTTTACACTAGATACTTTCTTATGGATTGCATATATTCAAATAGCAGTAAAGTTGGGAAAGGGGGACTTAACATGTGATCTCAATAGTGCAATAACAGTGGAGGGGGTGGAGGAAGTTAAAGGAGTAGGACTGGACTAGGACTGTCTAAGTTGATGTGAGTTAGTTTGACCAACAGCTGGCTCGACATAAGACTCTGTGGACAAGCCAGAACAATAGCTCATTTTGAAATAGAAGTTTAATATAGTGCATAACAAGTTTTCTTTGAGACAATGCGACATTGTGTGTAAAATAAATGAATAAATTTCACTTGCGTTACTTGTACAGTCAGTACATAAAGCACACAAAATTACAACCTTGTAATACATTAACATATAAATGTAAGCCCCATTCCTTTGATATGCCATTGCTTGATTGGGCACTGCTCTACATATGCCAAATTGACACACATTGACAATTGATAACTTGACACTTTTGACAAGATAGGGCTGAGATGCAGAGCTGACCTAACAGTAAGTCTAGGTTTGAACTTCCACTGTATGTAGAGGATGGTCCATGTTGTTTAATACAACATCAAGACAATGCTTGTTATTGCATTCATTCTCTAAACCATTGGCTTACCTATAACTTTGCAACAAAACAGCATCAAGGAGCGCAGAGTAAAGGAAAATATAATGGCATATTCAAGCTGACTGATTCAAGCTGTTTGAATGTTAAACTTCTAATGAAAAACTTTTTTGACCTGGCCTAGCCTAGGATTGGCAGTCAATTGGCAGTCAAGTTTTATTGCTCCACGCTATTGTGCATTTACTGTACATACAATGCGTGACCACACACTCCTCAGGCTCAGTCAGTTGTCTTCAGATTTGTCCTCTGCTGAGCTGTGATTGGCTGCTGTCAGTGTCTCCAGATGCCTATCCTCCATTGCCCCCTTTCCCAGTGCACTGCTGTCTTTTAAACACAGCCACGTGATATTTCCTATTGCACGCCTCTACGCTGTGTCCCTCTAAGCTCACTCCAACTTTCATGAAATGCAAACAAAGGCACACCGCAAAAAGCCTTTTAAGAGCTTCATGATCAGCCACAAATACTGCTATTGATTTATTTTGGTGGCAGTTTAACTCAAACCCAGCCTGATAGATTATGTGCACTTAGAAATGATAAATGCTACTCTGCAGCTATGTCTCACAGTGCCAGCCCAAACATTTTACAGGCTGCATGTGAGGAGTAGCCTAGTCAGGTTCTGAGGAACTGGGAGTTAAGTCAAGCAGTACCTTAACATGCAACAGGAGCTGTGGTTTTATCTCAGCTGTAGTCTAAAGGCAATTTGTTTGGATTTAACCATCATTTGAACTGTCCGTGTCCCAGTATACATGCAAGAGAAAAACTTTGGCCATCATGGTATTTATTGGTTCCCCTCAGGTGCCTCAATTTCAGTGAAGGCTGAAGGGCTATGGGCCTTAAAAAAAAATAAAACAAAATAAAACTAATCAGATTATTCAGGAGGCTATGCCTGACTGCCAATATGCTAAACTATGCTTAAACTAACCATGGGGACTAACATTTGGATTAGCCAATCAAATTTATGTCACTGTTATTTATTCACCTTGGGTTGTGCTCACATTTCAACTCATTTCCAAAATCTGCCTAGTAGCATAAACTATTACTCATAATTAGTCCTAAATGCACAGGTCTCACTTTAAGCTTTAGCCACATTTTTTTATTTTCACATTTTTATTTGCTTGGTCCAGCTCCAGTCCCACCAAAGCCTTGTTCAGATTTCATAATTTCAATCTTGATTTTGAAATCGGACATGGTGGCTGTCAAAGGCATCTGATCAGATGTGACCCAGTGTATACCCTCTCAATGTTGTGGTTGAACATGCTTGTTGACTCATTACCGACGCCAAACAAATATATAGCTGGCTTAATATCAAAACCAGCTTTCAAAAAGCTCTGGCACAGGATGACGGAGCATGGCCGGAAGCTACAGTAAAGCGACAGTGGATAAAACCTCTCTGCAATATACAGTCAGCCTTTCTGTGTGGAGCCTGCATCTACAGCACTCCAACTTTCTCCTACTGTCCATACACATGCATTTCTGAACTTGTGAATCTTTGTAAATATAAGATAGTCTCTTGCAACCCCTAACAGGATGAGAGTAAAATAATTTATATATAAATTAAATCTTGCCACATATTTATTTCTTCCTTTTCCTAATTTTATAGCCCCAACATCCCTACACCTTATAGTGCACCAAGTAAATGATGGAAAATTACAAATGTGCCCCTGACTATATGTCTTGTACTGCATGTAACATTAGGCCTCATGTGTAAAAATGGCAACGTCACATGTGGGAAATAAAGAATAATTTGTATTCTCTTAATGACTTCTATTGAATTTTCATTTGGTCAGACTTCAAAAGCCATGAGGTCTTCGAAAGGAGGCCTGACTTGTGCTACCCTCTGTAGAAAAATGGATGAAAACCTTTTGTCTAAAGCCATCCTATCAATCCAACTTTCAATCATTTGCAACAGCTTCTCTCATCTTTTAAACCCAGGTGTTCTCTTCACTCACATAAAACACAACACAATACAATGGCCAAAGTGACAAAAATGTCAGTGTACAAAAGGGTGTGTGCCTCAGCTTCATTGGAACCTGGCTTATAGTGGAAGCTTTTCATAGATTTCTCAACAGCTGGCTAACTAACCTGAAAACGCATAACCTACTCTTAAACTTAATCCCAGACCTCACCTGTTTTGAGGTGAGGACACTTTGGGTTACCTGTAAGTGACATCAGTACAAAATGAGTATAATAATGGGTCAAATCTGCCAACCATTGCAACGTGCTGTTTTTAGACAGGAAATACTGTACTATGCCAACACAGCCAAGAGGAAATCTGCCACTAATCAGCCACCACCACTGACTTCCACCTTCTTCTCACAATATTCACAATGTCGCCAAGAACATTGGCCTAATAGAGAAAAATGTGGAATGCCTTGTGCAGTATTTCCCAGATTAACAACTTCACCCCTCATCGAGCGCTCTCAGCCCCCCTCATAGAGTCCCTCATAGACTCCTGACACTATAATTGGTTCAAGGCTGGAGGTATAGAGTACACAAAGTAGGTCTAAAGAGATGACGCAAGTACACGCTCCATGAACGGCTTTAGAGGCTATCCATCTCCACAGACCCCCCCTGGACACACATGCACAAATTAATAACTGCTTCCAGGTTGTGGCACCCCCTATAAGTTTAGCATTCATGTGGGATTTCTAAGGTGCCGTGGTAATACGTTATTAGTGCAGGTGTGAATGGAACACAAAAGATCATTGTAAGTTTTTTATCAGAAGAAATATATATTTTTACATTTAATAACAGTCTATAAATGTGACATTCATTAAAACCTCCATGTGGTATTATTTGGTTTCATCCTTGTAGCTTGTCTGCTTTACTTTTAAGCAAAAAAGTGCACGGAGCTTATGTTTTTGACTGACAGTGAGGGAGTCTATTGTGTGTATATAGACCTAATATACTTACCTAATATAATTACAGTCACTGTTGACCCCATCTTGTCCTCTACTAAAGCTCAAAGCACTTGTGGGTGTCTTATGTTAGCCATAACGTCATTATTGCATAAGATCTTGATGGGGCATTAGCCATGGAATGCCTTGGAAATGGTAACACGCTTTATGTTCACAGTTAGCTGTTGTTAGCCTGTGATGCTAGCTAAAACACAAATTTACATGCACAGCTTAGTAATGTTACATTCTATTAGGCCATCAAACTTTATGTCCGAGGTCTGAGAAAAAAAGCCCCTGAGCCAGCTACACTCATAGATGATGCTTTTTCCTAACAAAACCTTTTACAACATGCACCTGAACAGAGGGTATAATAACACATGACGCGGGAGCGTCTTCAGGTTTTCTTTGTCTTCAGATCGCATTGTGTGAAGTGTGAGCAAACCTACTCTCTGTGCCAGTACGAAAATATATAAAATAATAAATACAAAAGTATCATGGCTGGGTTCAGTAAGAAATGTGTTCCTCCGTGCCAGAGGCACATTGCTGACGATGATCAGCATGATTTTTGTTTTGAGTGTTGATCTGGCTGAGGCGCAGGGATCAGATCCTATGTCCCTCGCGCTCTCACCAGATGAGGCAGACACCGGCTCTGTGCTCGGCGGCGCGCGCGCCGCGCTTCCCATGAGCACGTCGATGAAGCCTCATCCCTGGCTTCTGGGGGCGCCGCAGCCTCGGAGTGCTCTTCCCGCTCTGACGTGGCATTTGAGGAGCTGCTCAGGGTGGTTACAGGAGCAGTGGCGAGGCTGGGTGTTGGGTGCGGGGCAGGGCACCCCTAAATTATTTTGGGTTGCCCTGCTCCTGAGGCCACTCAGTATTCAGTTTAGAGTATTTAATACTCTGAACTGGATGACAGGTTTCTGTCAGGTGGCCAGGGGGAGGGATCACAGCGGCGGTCTCCCTTCTTCGGGACCTCCATGAGGAGCTGGCACGCTCATGGAATAAGCCCTATTCGTCTCCGTGTTTTTGTGCCTTCGACGCCGATTTATTCGACTATCGTGGCGCACAGGTGCGGGTTATGGGTCGATGCCCCAGGTGGAAGAGACGCCTGCGGGCTATCTCTCCCCCGGGACATCGTCCTCCCTAAGAAAGCCTACACTCCCCAACAAGCCATGCCGGTTCAAGTCATCACTGGTGGGGAAGGCTTTCCAGGTGGCGGGTCAGGCTGGTGCAGCACTGCACACCATGGCGGTTTTGCAGGCATACCAGGCTGAGCTGCTCAAAGATTTGAGCACAGGGGGTTCTGTGGACGAGGACGCGTTTTCTGAGCTACGCCGTGCCACAGACCTCTCTCTCAGTGCAACTAAGCAGACGGCCCGCGCTATTGGGCGCTCCATGTCTGCTTTGTCGACGGAAAGACATCTGTGGCTTAACCTCACGGGCATCAAAGAGAAGGACCGCGCCTTCCTCCTGGATGCACCCATCTCGCCTTCCGGTCTTTTTGGCAACGCGGTGGACTCCGTCGCCACTAAGTTCCGCGAGGCTAAACGCTACGAGGAGGCGTTTGTGAGGTTCCTTCCTCGCCGTGCTCAGCAGCCGGGACCGTCGGCCACCCTGTCCCGGCCAGGTCCAGCCCCTTCCAGAGAAAAGCGGGCTGCCCAGAAGGAGAGTGTGGCGAATCGTGCCCCCCCTCGTAAGGACTGGGGAGCGGATTCTCGCGCTGCTCAAAAGAGAACGGACCTGCGGAATGTTATCTCCGCCAAGAAGCAGAGGCCCTGAAATTGGTGCGCCCATGGCCGCGGGGGCGTGCCTCCACCGGGTGGGGCGCAACAAAATCCAAGAGAGTCTAAGGACTCCATGTCGACACCCTCAGGAGTCTGCTGTTTTTTTTTTTTTTCTCTGCCGCCACTGGCGTTTCGGGGAGCAGCAGTCTCCAGCGCAATTGTAAGTGTCCGGCCGTCTCCTGCCTTGGTTCAGGACGGCGGGTGTCTTACATCCCCCCCCAAAAACCGACGTGCCAAAACTACTGCCCCTTTCGGAGAAACTGGCAGCATGGATGCTCCTGCCAATTACATAGACGACTGGCTGATATTAGCTCAGTCTCAGGAGACGTCGTCCTAGCTCATCTCGACTCTCTAGGCTTGAGACTCAACGCCGAGAAGAGCGTTCTCTCGGCCGCTCAGAGGACAACATATCTAGGGGTTGTTTGGGACTCAACCGAGATGCAGGCACATCTGTCTCCTGCACGTGTCGGGTCCATTCTAACTACCCTGAAAGCTATCAGGATAGGCCAGGAAGTGACTGTGCACTTCTTTCAAAGAATATTGGGTCTCATGGCATCTGCATCCACGGTAATTCCTTTGGGCCTTCTGCACATGAGACCGTTTTAGCTGTGGCTCAGAGCCAGGGGGTTTCATCCAAGGGCCAACCCCCTGAAGCAAATAAGGGTTACGCGCCGAGGGCTTACCCTATCTATGTGGTTCAGACCCCAGTTTCTCACTTTGGGTCCCACCCTAGGTCCATGTTGTCGTCGCATGATGCTAACGACAGATGCATCCCTCACGGGCTGGGGCGCGGTCTTAGATGGCCGTCCAGCCCAAGGGATATGGAGAGGCCATCTTCTCGCATGGCACATCAATTGCCTCGAGATGAAGGCTGTATTTCTGGCCCTGAAATACTTCCTCCAGCAGCTAAGGGGCTACCATGTCCTAGTACAAGTAGACAGCACAGCGGTGGTCTCTTACATAAATCAGTCAGGGCGGATCATGCGTCGTGCCGCTTGAACAAGCTAGCGCAGCAGGTGCTGCTTTGGGCTCAGGACAAGTTCCTGTCCCTCAGGCGATTTATATCCCGGGCGCATGAATGTGGGAGCAGATTTATTGTCCAGACAGGCTGTGACACATGGGGAGTGGAAACTCCACCCGAGGTAGTGAGCCAAATCTGGGAAAGATTTTACGAAGCAGAGGTGGACCTCTTTGCTTCACAGCAGACAGCACAATGTCCCCTCTACTTCTCTCTGACTCCTCCAGCTCCCCTGGGTCTGGACGCAATGGCCCATGTGTGGCCCAGACTGCGCCTTTATGCATTTCCCCCCGGTGGCTCTGCTCCCGGGAGTCCTGGCAAAGGTCCGTCAACGCGGGTTGCGCCTCTTACTAGTAGCGCCCCGTTGGCCAACCAGAGTGTGGTTCTCAGACCTAATATCTCTCCTCGACGGCTCGCCATGGGCGATTCCGACCAGGAGGGATCTCCTTTCTCAGGCACAGGGGACAGTGTTTCATCCCCAGCCTGAGCTCTGGAACCTTTACGTCTGGCCCCTGAGGGGGACCACTTAAGAGATGTCGGGCTCCCGGCCCCTGTTGTAGAGACTATTCTGAGCGCTAGGTCTCCTCTACAAGGAGAGCCTATGCCTGCAGATGGCGTGTCTTTGATGCCTGGTGTGCTACACATCATGCAGACCCAGTCCACTGCCAGATTGTTTCAGTGCTGGAGTTTCTGCAGGACAAACTGTCCTCGGGCACTAATCCTAGCACACTCAGGGTTTTCGTGGCCGCCATTTCGGCTTGCCACGCCCTGATTGCGGGTTGAGACCCCAAACTAGAGCTAGAGTTCCTTCCTGGGACCTAGCTATAGTGCTGGAGGGCTTAGTAAGCACTCCTTTTGAACCACTGGAGTCAGCGTCTGTCAAGTTTCTGACTCTAAAGATGGTTCTTCTGGCGCCATTACCACTCTCAAGAGGGTTGGAGATTGCAGGCTCGGTCAGTTTTGCCCTCCTGCCTAGACTTTGCTCCTGGGCTGGTCAAAGCCATTTTGCATCCTCACCCTAACTATCTTCCAAAAGTTCCATTCTCGACCTTAAATCCGGTCATTCTTGAAGCCTTCTGTCCTCCGCCATTTATAACACCGAGCAGGAGAGACTTCACTTACTGTGTCCACGTGCCCTCCAGACTTATGTCCACCGCACTAGCCAGTGGCGTAAGTCCGAACAGCTGTTTATATACGGGGCTGCAAGCTGGGGTTGCAGCTACCAGACAAACTATATCACGTTGGGTGAAGGATGCCATTGCCCTGGCCAAAGACGCGCGCGTCAAACTTCGCCCCATTGGTGTGAGGGCTCATTCTACTAGAGGGGTTGCAGCTTCAACAGCTCTAGCAAAAGGTGCCCCTCTGCAGCAAGTTTGTGATGCGGCAGGCTGGTCCTCCCCGCACACATTCATCAGATTCTATAGCTTGGATGTTCATGCTACTCAGGGCTTGCATGTCCTTGAGGCATCATCCCAAAATTGTGTTTGAGACCTCTTTTGTGTTTGTGCACACTTCACAACCCGAGGGGTCCAGACACTTACAGTGCGGCGGCGTTGGTATTCTCGTTCCCCATAGCGTAATGCTACGCAGCATCGAGTGTAGCTTTTGACAGGGAACGCCTCGGGTTACTTGACTGTAACCCTGTTCCCTTAAAAGCGGAACGAGATGCTGCGCTGCAATGCCGCACTGGGCGTGTCCGGGCGCTCTTCAGACAAAGTTGACCTGAAGACGCTCCCGCGTCATGTGTTATTATACCCTCTGTTCAGGTGCGCACAATCACACAGCTGCCGCTGATGAGCTGCGTCACCAACAGAGGTATTATAAGCCAATTCTTGGCGTGTTTGACACACATGCTTCACAACCGGTCACACAAAGAATGTTCCCCATAGCGTAATGCTACGCAGCATCTCGTTCCCGCTTTTTAAGGGAACAGGGTTACAGTCAAGTAACCCGAGACGTTTTAAGTCAGTCTAAGACAAAAATGTAAATTTCTCTAGTGTTGCTTTGTGATATTTTAGGTAATTAGACTTTTTGGAGCCAACCCTCACATCACATTAACATCCTTTTTTTTTTTTTTTACTTAACGTTTATTTATCTAGGTAAGACCCACTTTCCAGGGAAGTCCTGGCCCCATGTGTGTGTTTGTGGGGGAATATTGTACATGTTTTTAATGGTAGGGGAAACCAAAGTACACTCAAAAAAATAAAACCTTGACTTTAATTAATTTTTTCTTGTCAACAGGTTCCACGTAATTTTATTATGAAAGTTGAAAACAAATATTTCGAGGTTATCAAACTTATTGTGGTTGTTTTAGGAGAAATAATGTTATTTGACACAAATTTTTGCTTAACAAGATACATTTGAGCTAAACTAACTAAAGTCAGTTATGTTATATGGGCTAACCAAATTTGTTTAGATGTTACATATTACATTTATGTCTACTCAAAGTAAACTAATGATTTTAAAACAAAACATTGAATTTAAGCTTAGCTAATCAAAATGAAATGCTTTACCCAAGTTTAATTTTTACTAGTTAGGTTTAAATAACTTTAGTTCGTCAACAGGTTCCACACAAATTACTCAAGTAAACTCAACTTAACATTATTTAGTTCCTTTATTAAGCAACAGTTTAACAACACAACTGCTTATCAAATTCAAACTGTTCATCTTTACAAGACAACAAAACATGCCACATAGAATAGTGGTGCATGTAAAAAAGAAATACACATGACAAAGAAAAGTAGTGTGTATATATATATATATATATATATATATATATATATATATATATATATATATATATATATATAAGTACATAAACAAAAGGTTTTTTTTTCTTTCTTTTTTTTAATATAATGAATTTAAGTGCAGAGCAGGCCTTCCTTATTAACGCCACACGCACATGTTGCAGTGCACTCATAGTTTTTCACTCATACAGTTTGTTTGCATCTGTACCTTGGTTGAGAGTCTTGTTGCATCCATCTGGAGGAAGATTTTCTGAAGCACCTCAAAGAATGTTTTCAGTTCCTGAGGATAACTGAGGTTTATTGCATATATGACACCCATTAAGAGTGCACATGCAGAAGCAACGTCTCCCAATTCGCACTTCAACACCCTCAATCACGATTCCAACATCAACTGGAGTGGTGGTGGCATCACCTCTCTCAGCTTTAATGATGTAGATGCCAAAGACAAGTTGTTCAATGTCCCTCTGGGCAGCACAAGCATCTGAATCCTTTCAACACACATAAAAAGACAACAATGAAATCACCAGACAATTACACAACTGCAATGCAAAAGAACTTTCAATGTAAATGTTTTAAAATAGTGCTTCATTACTAATTTTTGGTACAAACCGAGTCATCACTTGTATGATCTGATGCCATCTAATATAGCAGCTCTTATTTTATAAGATTATAATTTTAAAGATTAAATAATAATCAGAAACGTGATTTTGGTCTTAACAAAAACTGTGTTATGTGTATATGGGTGAAACTTTAACTATAAAAAGTAGGCCTATGTACAATAACCATTTACTTACAAACATAAAATAGCATAATAATAGTACACCAGGTCTCTACAGTGCACCTATCACTCGCATTTGCGCCTAAAGATTTATTGTTAAGTTAAACTAAACAAGTATAATTTTCTTCTCAAAAATGGTCCCTGTCCATTGACAAGTACACTGTGTGCACAATTAGGCAAGTTGTATTTTTGAGGAATCATTTTTTTATTGTCAAACTACAGTGTTCTTGGTCAATCCAATATGTTAACAAACCCTCAAATCTGAACATTTCAGTAGTAAAAGGGAAGTTATGGCTTTCTTATGAGAATATCTACATGTACACCATTATTAGGCAACTTATAGTGTGTAGAATTATTATACAACTAGATGAAAAACATATTTTCCCATCTCACTTGTTTATTTTCACCTGTTAAAGTGAGAATAATTTAAAATAATACAATTCACAAATAAACATTTCTGAAATTTAAACTCAGTGTGTTCTACAAAGAAGTAAACTATACCTGTGCAGTCGGGGCAAAGATAAGGTTAATTTTCTTTCCTTTAGATCCACCCGTCTTCTTCAGCACTCTGATGATCTTATCAGCACAGTGGTCAAGTTGTGCAAAAAACATTGTGATGAGGGGAACAGTTAGCCTGGTTCTACCAGACTCTCGTACATTTCATTTGTACAGAGAGTCTGGCCTCGCTCCATTGACAAGCGTTTACTTCCTTGTATGCGGGAACTCTGTTGAAGTTTAAAACTATTGGATCTGCCCAGAGTCACTCAGGATCTGCCATAGCCAATCGCTAACGTGTGGTCGTGACGTATGTCATGCGCCGAAACCGACCGGAAACAACAAGTCCGACTGATCAGAGGATTATGTTTAGAATAAGATGTCTGTCAACGAGAGCTGCAGGTTTTGTTCATTGAATTTAAGAATTCAAGTAACAATTGTAAATTCTAAATGTATATTTTACACTAAGGACAGTAATGTATTCAGTCAACTGTCAAAGCTGGGTCTTATCATTAAGAATACGCCGCTGCGGTCGTTTCGTGTCTGCCGCAAATGCTGTGCATTGATCACCACACTACTGCGTGGGTTATGATGGGCCAGCTTTGAAGCTGCCATAGAATGACTACTTTGAATGTTGGTGTACGTGTTTAAATAGTTTGTGTTATGTACAGACAAGGAGTAAATATTTAAATAACTTCTATACACTAAGTGTCCCTGTATATAATTACCTTATTTTATATTTTAAATCATTTGCAATGTCAAATCTTTCTCTATCTGCAGATGTGTAATAAACAAATTGTTCATATTATGTCTTATTGTTTCTTAATTATGGTCTTCAAATTATGTGTTTTCACATTTTTATTTATGACATCAAATTTTAACTACTTACAACATGTAAAACTGTCACACCGACCATTCTCCTGCACAAGTACACAAAGGGGCTCAAAGTGTTCTATTCTTCATAAGAATCACTAAATTTACTGTTCGGAATCTGAGCTACTGACATGACTCCTGAGAGCATCTTTAACAACAGCATCATCATCATCGTCAAAGTATTTACTGTAATAAAGATCTGGATCAGTTAAATACCCTCCTGAATCATCTTGCAGATCCATATCAATATCACCAAAAACATCATTAATGATAATTAAAATCTCTCTCATGGTCCAATCTAAACACAGGAAGGTTAGCAATAATGTATGTCAGGTCAAATATGTGTTGACAATGGTCCAAAACTGCATCCACCAGTTGCTGACTGAATCCAGTGCAAGCTGCATGTGAGGTGTACAGTCGATTACTGGAATTGATTAAACTACCACTGTAGTCCTTGAGCAATTCTGCAATGAAAGATTTACATTACCACATGTGAAACATTAGGAAATTCAAACCCATCCCCAAAGCTGTTGTTGCAACAACTACCCGGCACTTCCTTCCCCTTCAGTGAAGCCAACACTCTCTCCTTGTTTTGGGGTAGGGTTTTGCTGTGGAACATGCCAATAAGGAGGTTGTCACTTCTACAGGATGGATCACAGTCTTCCCAGGCATGCCCTTGCAGTTCTGCCTTTAAGTATGAGAATATTGTCCCCACTGATTTAAGTGTTTGACAGTAAATTAATACAGGTTGCATGGTTGAGCCCTTGTTTTTACATGTTGAACTATCCAGTCTAGGCAGTTCATGTTATGGCTGGGCACCTTGCACAATCCAAGACGGATGTTTGTCTTGTTGGGACTAGCAATGATTTGTACGGCATTGTCCATATGGAGTAATCTG